>CBVK0100413687.1:0-19392 GCA_900067695.1 Picea abies
TTAAAGACTCTTCGTTAATGGGTACTTTCCCCATTCCCCCGCCCGATGTTCCACGCTCGTCCGTTGCTTTAATCAACATGATCTCCACCTCGATTCACGGAACCCCCACGTCTCATGACCCATTGATGGTACCTGACCCTGGCGATCATCTCCATTACGACGACGAAATGTCGTTAAGTCCGATTGAATCCGCCTACCAGGCCATTCAATCGACAACCCTCTCTACCCTCTCTCATGATGAGGTGTCTCCAGATCCTTTCGGTGTCATTTTCCCCACAGATGAGATAATCATGTCTGTCATGGAAGACACCCATTGGGACTATGGTCATCACCGTTCCATCCTCTTTCTGGAGCAACATACCATCGAGAACTACCAACGGATCTCGAATCCGTCGACCGTTGTTGTCATTTCAACCGTTCCCGAGTCCACACATGATGTGTTTTCCGAAGGGAACTTAAGCAACATCTCGCCCACTATTCCCATCGACATATCCATCAAACCTGGAGTTGTCAAAAATGTGCACATCGGAGCTTCATGTTCCCCTAACAAAATCGCCACTTACATGTCAACTTTTCAAAGAGTTTCGTGACGTTTTCGCCTGAAGCTACGAAGAAATGTCGTGTATCGACCCTGACATTGTGATTCATGAGATCAAGACATATCTAGACGCTAAACCCGTACAACAACACCTTCGTCCGATTCACCCCCGTAAAGCGGCTGCTATCAAGCTTGAAGCCGAGAAACTTCTAAAACCTGGCTTTATTTACCCAGTGGCCCTCACTCACTAGGTTTCCAATCTTGTCCCGATTGACAAGAAACAAGGTACGAATCGTGTATGCGTTGATTATAAGGATATCAACAAAGCTTGTCCCACGGACAACTTTCCTACCCCCTTCGTCGATCAGATTGTCGACGATTGTGCTGGAAGCAAAATCTTCTCACTGATGGATGGTTTCTCCGGTTATAATCAAATCAACATTGTTCCCGAGGATCAACACAAAACTGCTTTTATTTGTCCTTGGGGCACTTTTGCCTATCGGAAACTCCCTTTTGGTCTCAAGAACGCTGGCGCAACTTTCCAACGCGCTATGTCTTATGCTTTCCATGATATAAAGCACATCGTGCAACCTTATCTTGATGACTTACCCACTCATTCTATGCGCCGAGTCGATCATCCAAACCACCTACGAGCCATTTTCATACGCTGTCGGCTCTACCGTATTCGCTTGAATCCTCACAAGTGCATTTTTTGCGTGGAATCCGACCGACTTCTAGGTTTCGTTGTTTCGTATCACGGAATCCGGGTGGATCCTTTAAAGGTCGAGGCGATCCTTAACCTCCCTCCTCCTTCTACACTTCGCCAGTTACAGAGTTTGCAAGGGAAAGTAAACTTTCTTCGTCATTTCATCCCAAACTACGATGATATAACTCGTGGATTTACGTGAATCCTCAAAAAGGGGTCCAAGTTCGTATGGGATACCATTGCAAACAAAGCCTTCGAACCTTTGAAATTGTCCCGGACATGTGCTTCGCTTCTCTTTCCCCTCGATTACAGTCGCGATTATTTCCTTTACCTCGCAGCCCCGGATTACACTATTGGCATGGTTCTCGTCCAAGAGAATGATTCTCATGACGAACATGTTATCTATTACTTGAGTCGATTCTAACGCAAACCGAAACCAAGTATTTACATGTCGAAAAACTCGCCTTGGCAGCCATTCAAGCGGTCCAACGCTTCCGGCACTATATCCTCTCTCGCAAAACTACAGTGATTTCTAACTGCAACCCTATGCAACACATTCTCACACGTCAATTTCTAGGGGGCAAATACTCCAAATGGATTGTTATACTCCAAGAGTTTGACCTGGAATTCGAACGAGCCAAGTCAAAGAAGTCCTCAGTGTTTGCCAAGTTGTTATGTGACTTTCCCTACTTTGAAACGAAAAATGTAGCAGCCGATTCATTACCCGATGAATCCCTTTTCCTTATTAGTTTCGATGATCTTTGGTATGGCGATATCATTATATATCTCCAAACCTAGACTTTCCGGCCCAATTTTTCTAGTACCGACCGATGTTGAATATGCTACCAAGCCCGTCAATATATTATCCTCGAGGACACTCTTTATCATCGAGGGATTGACTCAGTTTTTTGACGTTGCCTCACATTCGACGAAGTCGAGAAAGCCTTAAATGACTGCCATTCTGGAGCTTGTGGTGGTCACATGTCCGGGTATGCTACTGACCAAAAGATCTTATGCACAGGATATTTTTGGCCTTCGTTATTTCACGATTGCATCATCGCCATCAAAAAATGCCACGCTTGCCAGACCTATAATCAGAAAATACGGTCACACCCCGCTCCTCTTCACCCTGTGGTCTCCGTTGGTCCTTTTGCGAAATGGGGCATCGATTTCATGACATGTCACCCCCACTCGGCCAGGGGCCATGGATACATTATCGTAGCCGTAGATTATTTTACGAAATGGGCCAAGGCGATGCCGACATTTGACAATACTGGAAAGACCGCAACATTATTTATTTTCAATCACATCATAGCTCATTTTGGTGTTCCTCAGGCTATCGTTACCGATCACGGTAGTCACTTTAGAAACTTCATGATGTTTGAACTTGCTGAAAAGTTGGGTCTTCGCCATGAAAACTCAACACCCTATTACCCACAAGCCAACGGCCAAGTCAAAGCGATCAACAAAGTTCTCATAACCATGCTTCGACGAATGATAGGAATTCACAAAACAAGCTGGCATACAATGTTGTTTTCAACATTGTGGGCTTACAGGACATCCGTCAAGTCCGCTACTGGGTTTACACCTTTTCGGTTAGTCTATGGTTTGGAAGCCATTCTCCCAATCGAATGCGAGATACCCTCTTTAAAACTAGTTGTCGAACTCCTACCAAACACTTCTGTTGAAGAAGAACGTCTGTTGTACCTTATGCGGTTGGACGAAACTCGATGTGATGCTACCCTAGTCATAGAAACCCAGAAGAAACGTGTCAAGGCCCAATACTACAAACATGTCAAGCCTCGTGTCTTCTCCGAAGGAGATCTGGTTCCCCTCTACGAACAAGATCGAGATATGCTAGGGGCTGGAAAATTCGAAGCCATGTGGTGAGGTCCTTATATCGTTAGACGAGTTTTGCAAAAAGGAGCCTACGCATTAGTAGATTACAATGGTATCCCTTTGAGTGAACCCATAAATGGGTTGTACTTGAAGAAGTACTATGCATAAGATCACCTGTGCACGAGTACTTGTATTTTTATTGTATCATACTTCTTATCTGTGACTATAATTTGCTTTTCGTTATCTGGTCTCTACCCTTATGTGACATTGCGTTTGATTTCCAGATGTCGGAGTCTTCGTTACCCTACCTTGGCTTCGCTGATGATGCTAGATGTAGTACTCGGAACCTTGCTTCCGCTGCATGGGCAATTTACGCCCCTACAAACGAACTTGTCTCTTTACGAGGTGTATGCCTCAGTCGAGCAACCAACAATATTGCAGAGTATAGCATCGTTATCAAATTATTAATTGATGCTATCTCAGTTGGTATTTGTCGCTTGGTCGTACGACTTGATTCACAGCTCGTTGTGCTACAGTTAAGTAATATCTATACTATTCAAAGTCCTACTTTGTTACAAGTGTATTTGGGAATTTCCCTCTTGGAACATTATTTTTATTACATTGAATATCAACATATTCCTAGATGTCTAAATACATTAACTGATGGATTAACTAACTATGTTTTAGACAGGCATTTGGATCATCTATAAATCAATCACATCATGAGCATCACACAACACAAGATAATCCGGTAGAAGCCATATGTATATATAACGATCAAAAAGTTTTTTACAAAAAACTTCTGTCCGAGGACCAAAATTTCAAAAACTGAAGCTCATAGCTTCTACAATATGACGTCATGGATAATGTTCACGGTAACACACAACTGCCCAGGCAACCCTACGAAGTAGTTGGCCAATGGACTCTGACACTCCCACTGTATGACGCTGATATCGTCGTGGAACCTCTCCAAGAGGCATGTCTGGAATGTCTGCCGTCAAACCCTCCAGGTTTTGTTCCACCGCTTCATAATCCTCAGCATCCCATCGTGGCACTGGTGCCACCTCTCCTCGCCGCTGAATGGGAGAAGTACCAGGAGGTTGGTAAGGTCCCACATCTATGTCATCAACAACGAATTTTGTTTTTAGTCCTTGGACGAACATATACAAAACATTTGCATATGATAAAATTCACAAAAACATTTAAAAAGAAAAAAAGTGTACTTCTTACCAAGTTCCCCCCACTGAGCACCCTCGGGCAGGACCAAGTTCGGATCTCCTCGGAAATCTAACCTGACATAAGCATAATCGTCGACCATCAACATCTATGGTCGCAACCAGTCGAAGAAGGTATCATCATACTTGATAATTGGTCCCGGTACGTGCCGGGCCATGAGCTGACACCATCTTAGCATTCTTGGATCTGTGGGAGACGACAAATCCCACTCAACCTGCAACCTCAGTAACGGAACCCTCTCGAGAAAAAAGGACACCAACAAAGAACCGTACCCGAATTGCTTAAGGTCACCTCGCCTGCATTTGGTCAACTGCCTTTTCATGCTACGAAGCACAACATCTGCCCAGTTAAAAACCACAGTCCTGTCAAGAAGTAAATGTCTTCAATATCCAAGGACAATGTGTGGACCCCTACATGAAAAACTTGTTGATCGAGATCCCACATATGCACAAGGTACTCCAATAACTTGATTTGGGCCCTCATGCCCGGGATACGAAAGTACTTCAGAAGACCACAGTTTCGCAAAGCGGCAATAGTGGGTGGATGATTTCCGGCAATGGCATTATCTTCTACGTGCTCCCTTTCACGCCATTCTAGAACCGTGGTGATGGCCAAATACCTGCATAAGAAGCACAAAAAGAAGATTAATAACTCTATTCACAAATTGGTATCTTTTCATTGGGCAAATTTTTAAAAAACTTTTACACTTTGCGGTTCTCGCAGGCTCCTTTGGGCTCACCTACGAGAATGACCCATTCTCGCAGGTTCCGTGTAGCTCACCTGCGAGAATGGATGAGTGCCATAATAAACCCCAAAACAAACTCAAAATGATAGTTTTTGCCAATGAAAATGAAAAATTAAACCATGAAAAAGTAGAGGCCAAAGTTCCTACCTCACCGTCGTTGACGGTTCGTCGAATGGAAGCTCGTAACTCCCGCAATCTGACGCCGAATTTCGAGGGTAAAAGAGGGGTTTTTGGGCTCAAATAGTGGTAAAGTTAAAATGATATGGTTAAAAGACTTTTTACTTCTTTATATTTACTTTTACCATGTTATTGAACTTTTATAATTATTTATTTATTAAAATCTAATCCCTAATGCCCTTTTGAGTGTAACTTTTGCAGGTGTAACGACTTCGATGTTCATATACAGGGATGCAGACATATTTTTTCTTCTTCATCTCATGTTTTGTTTGTTTTTTATGGTTTTTGTATAAAACCTCGAGCCGGGTCTTTGTCCGTTATCACGCTCGAAAATACATGGGAACACGATCGAGCATACTTTTATCACTTTTTCGGGCTCAACAAGGTTATACGAAAAAGAAACCCCCCTGGAGTCCTCTTTAAGCTCTTTTCAGATTCTCTAAACATGAAAAGATAGCAGAGCGATTTTGCTATTTTCACGCTCGATAAAATATTTGAAGAAAGCGTCTGGTGAGCGATAATTTATCTCTTTTTCGGTCTCATCAAACTATTTTAGGAAAAAGGAACTGAGAGAGTTCTCTTTTAAGTGTTTTTCCAGACTCTATAATCATGAAAAACCTTCGATTTTTTTATCTTTGGACTCATTAAACAAACATCGACAGACCCGTCATGGGACCAAACCACTCCTTCCTAGGGTTTGTTAAACATACTCCGAAGGACTTATCCGAATGATAAGCTTATATCAACAAGCATATGTTATCCTCCTCAAGCTTGCGTAAAAATAAAAAGGTATTCGCAAGAAATGGTGGGGGGAAATTTGGGAAAGGGATATGTTCTCATCTTCATATTGATTGGCAGTAAGTGTCGCTCTTGAACATGTCCCCCCCCTATTCATTATTTGAAGCCAGTTTGGGAAATCCATTTGTCTCTCATTCGATTTGTTACAAGGTCATACCCTGTGTCGTCTCTGAGTCAATGCTACCAAATCATTGGTCGTGTCGTTCATATATTCAAGAGAAGTTCATCTAAAACCTCTATTGAGTCGGCCATCTGCAATTGTCCATTTTCTCCGTGTCGGCCTTCCCTGTGTCCAGTCCAAATTACATTGTACTCTGTTCCACCTTCAAAACCTGTTACTCATTTCATGTCATTAATGGGGGATACATCAAGGCCCTCCTGTGACGAGTTTTGTTCCGTCAACTCCAACTCATTATCCGAAAACAAGACATAGAAATCCTTTGGTGCCTTGGAACTTGCATGCCTCAATGGCAAGTCTCCTCGCTTTCGACAGTGGGTTTTAATCATTGACCCCTGATCGGGAGATTCCGTCGGATGTTCGACCTCAACTCATTTATTCACATTCGGTGGATTGTACTAGTGTACCTTGGGAGTCATTGACATTAATGGTGATTTCCCTCGCACTTGTTAACGGTTTCATCAATGGTCGGTAATCAAGTGGTTTCTACAATGTTCGACTTCGACACGTGTAATCACATGGTTAGATTCATACTTTTGGGTGATGAGAGTGAAGACCCTGGATCTTATCTCTTTGGTCCATGTTGCAATGGAATATGCATAAGTTGCTGGCACATAGATCCACTTTGTATGTTTCGTGGCTATGTTGTCTCAATTTGAAGTTTCTTGCATAAATCCATAGTGTATTCCTGGTGGCTATGCGATGTTTTGACGGCATGGATCCATGGTGTATAATTGGTGGCCATGACCTATGCTTACAGTGTCATCCGTCTGTGATCTGAGTATGGGAATGCCTACCTCAGAACTCATATGATATTTTGCAGATGCTTGGTTGTTCATAGGTTTCCGATTAGGTGCACTCCTGGTTTATGACACACACATGCAGTTTACAAAGTCTTTCGGCTGTCACTGATTCTGGCCTCATACTTTGGGGGGCATTCTGTTACCCATGATTTTAGTCAATCTTGATGGTGTATTGATGCTGGTATACTTAAGCTCCTCATAAGAACTTTCTCCTAAGAAAAGTGGCATTCATCTCTTCCCATAAAACTTACTTTTGAAGAGAGTTCGCAGGTTGCTAATATCCTAGGGTGCGAGAATGACCCATTCTCCTAGGTTGCCTTAAGCTAGGGTGCGAACTTCTCCAACTGTGCTACATAGCTAGGGTGCGAACTTGTTCTAAAGCTTGGAAAAAGATGAAGTCTCGATGGTTCTAGAAGGGAATCTTCTAGAATAATGGGTTGGCATTCGAATGGTTATCCTTTTACTGGTTTCCTTGATATTGTGGGATCATTCTTATCCAAGTAACCATCTCATTCTCTCCTATATATTGATGGAACTCTCAGGGAAAAGGTTAAGCAAGATTATTTGGAGAATTGGTGAAGGAATTGTGTGGAGAACCCAACTTGAACAAGAGCCTGGAGACTCTAGTAAGTCTATCAAGAGGAATTGGATCTTCTTCATGCAAGGACCGAGCAAGTGCATGTGTTGGAGCCAAGAGTCACCGAAAGGAAGCTTGCGACATCAAGGCGATCAGGTTGTATCTTCTACTTTTGATTAATATGATACAACGACATGTGCTTTTCCCATAAAGTCATTCTCACTTTATTGTGTAATTCCTTGATCATACACATAAGTTGACTATTGAATATGTTTAGCTATCTTCACTTTGGTTGGTTTGTGTCATCTTGGTCTTGACCTCGCGAGAGCACCGGAGCGAAATGGGAGCAACAAAGACCCAAGGAAGCAATTCAAAGGTATGTCACTTGTTCCTCCTTGTTAGCTATTTCGATGGTCATAACTTAGGGAAAGAGTCATGTGCTGTCCTGTTTTGTTCTAGATCCAGGTGGATCTAGGGAGATATGTTAGTGTCCGCACCTACCTATTAGTCCGATAACAGTTGGTCTTTTTATTTGAAAGGTAGAAAGATAAAATACACATCATAATACAACCAAAGAATTATAACCTATAATGACCAATCAAATGTGTTTTGGAGTGGGATTAAGTTAAAGCACCTTCTCCATGAGTATCATCCATGGGCATGGTGTCAACATCTTGTTCTTCTATGAATTTGAATATAACAACAATTATCTTGTTCTTCTATGACTTTGAATATAACAACGAAGGACTATCCTTATTATTATATATTTGAGAAGAACATTATATTGCATTAATATCATTATTATTATAATGATTTGTTTCTCATTTGAAATAATATAATATTTAATTTATGATATAATATTTTTTTTGTATTCATTATTATTCTTCGAAATTAAGGTGATAAAATTGTATTACACTCTTGAGTATACATTTAAGATGCTTATTATAGAATATGGTTTTCTAAGATTATTGAAAAGCATACAAATAAAAACAAAGATAATTTACATGTTAATAATGAAACATCTAACTATTGTAAATGAAACCTTTAGTATTTGGTGAGTGGTAAAGAAATATAGCTTTCTAAGTCTAACTAAGTTCCAAGTCCCATTTGCAAGTACTTAATCACATTCAATAATCATTGCTTCCTTCCATTCTTTATGTCCAATTGCTTCAACAAAAGAAGTGGGTTTAGTGGAAGCATGAGCAAAATTTCCTTTTTCTCTTGAAGACCCCCTAGTTCTTGTTTTGTTAATTTCATCTGAATGAACATATTTGAGAAGTTGTTCGGCCCACTTTGGCCTCTTATGTTGAGGGGATTGAGGATCTGAATCACCGTTATTATTGAAACGAGGATTTTCAAAAAATGAGGCTCTTCTTTCTTTTGAAAGATCTGAGGTTGGAGAAGATTCTTTTGAAGATTTTGTATCAGAATAGTCTTTTGTAGTTTCATTGTTAGATGAATCAGAAGAAATTTTTGATAAAGATATGTCTTCTAGAGAAACAAAGTCTTTTTCAAACCAAATTTTTTTCTTTGACTTGTTCAACTTACATTTACCCTTGGTGTTTTTCTTCTCTAAACGACTAAGGAGATGATTGATCTCATCTAAACTGTTACTTTCGGTTTCATAAAAAATTACATCTCTACTGACAACGAATTTTCCATCTGAAAGTAATCTATACCCTTTCTTTTCATCACTAAAATCCAATGAAGGTACACTTCATTCTTTGGTTTTCTAATTTAGTATTATTTTCCTCAAGAACTAAAGCATAACATGTTGAGACAAAAACCCTAAGATGATTTATCTCGGGTTTAAAATTGTACCAAGCTTCATAACATGTTTGTCCATTTAAAGCTAATGTAGGTGATCGATTTATGAGATAAACGACAGTATGGACTGCTTCAGCCCAATATTTTGTGTTCAACCCTTTAAATTGCATCATAGATCTTGCCATGCCCATGAGAGTTCTGTTCATCCTTTCAGTAACTCCATTATGTTGTGGAATATATAAATTTGTTAGTTGCGTCTTAATTCCATTGTTTCAACAATAATCATTGAATTCAGTTGAAGTGAATTCACCTCCATTATCAGTTCTCAGGGAAGCAACCTTTTCTCTAGTTTCATTTTCAACCATGTGTTGAAAAGTTACAAACTTTTCAAAATCTTTAGACTTTGCCTTTAAAAAGTACACCCATGCCATTCTAGTGTAGTCATCAATGAACAATATAAAGTATTGACATCCACCAAAAGAAGTTTCCATTGGACCACATATATCACTGTGAATCAACTCCAAATACTTTGTTGCTCGCCATGAGCTGGTTGGAAAAGCTTCTCGCTTTTGCTTGCCAAAAATACAAGCTTCACACTTGTAATTTTCTTTCTTGAAAGTTATCAAACCCTTTACCAAATCTTGGGACTTAAGTTTCAAGAGACTATCAAAGTTTAAGTGACCAAATAAAAAATGCCATAATCTAAATGAAGACATTTCAGAATTCACTGTTACTGCAACCTCTTCCTTTCCTTGGATGACTTTCCCTTTCATTCATAGTAACTTCCCATCTTCATATCCAGTCATTATTGTTTTCAAGTTATCTTTCTTTGACTCAATATTCACCAAACCATCTTGCACGACGATTTGATGTCCAACTTGTCTGATTGTGACCAAGGATAACAATTTTTTCTTAAAAGTTGGTACATACCAAACATTTGAAATCCATTTTCACCAATTTCAGGGAGAAAGAATTTCATTGAACCTTTTCCTTGAGGTATATGAGTTGTATCATTAGCTAAATAAATGGAATTTAGTTGAACATCTTTATAATTGCAAAAATAGTCTCTGCGATAAATCATATGTTGAGTATCCCCTGTGTCCAATTTCCAATCATTTTCAAATGAATCTACATTTTGAACTGCTAAAAAAACATATTCATATTGATCATCCTAGTAATCTCAATCCTCTGCATATTGAGTTGATTGTTGAGAATTTGAATTTGATGTCTGCTTAAACTTTGGCAATTGATCATTGCTTGTAAGACAATTAGATGCATAATGACCCATCTTTAAACATCTTTTACATCTTACTTGACTGAAGTTTCTACCTCATCCTAACTGTGCATCATTATTGTGAGGATTACTTTGAAAATTTTGTTGATGAAAATTGTTACGACCTCTACCTTGACCAACGACCTCTGCCACGACCTCGATTAGAGGATTGATTTTGAAAATTTCCAAAATTTAATTTTCCTCTTCCTTTAGAACTTTCAGCTTTACTGAAATGAAGATCTTCTCTTTATTGTTTTTGTTTTCCAAAAGATTTACTATGTTGAGCCAGTAATTCACTAAGTGAATCAAAAGTCACAGTTGATAACTTATTAGTTATTTTCAAAGTCTCAAGAAAATGCTTATAAGATGAAGGCAAGCCATTTATTACAATGAAGATTGGAAAACTATCTTCAATTTTAGGAAAATCGCCTTTGATGATTTCTTGATGAATGTTCTTAATACTTGAAATGTATTCTAATACATCACCAGTGTCTACTAATCTTTGTTTAAGCAATTTCTTTTGTAGATAAACTCTATGAGATGCAGCAGGAGTATCAAAAAGCTTCTTTAACAGATTCCAAGCAGACCATGCATCTTTGGAATTCTCAATATGGACAAACATGTGTTCAAGTACAAAAGAATGTAGCAAAGAAAGTGTTTTTTCAACTTTTAAATTTCATTTTGCTAAAGAAGTAGCGTTGGTGGGCTTAGTTGGAGCAGTATCACCATCATAGATATCATGCCATAATTCATTATAGATCAAAGTGTTATGCATGTTCCGACTCCAACATTTGTAATTCTTGGGTCCATCTAACTTATTTGATTCTGTGAATAGGTTGATTAAATTAGACATGATGTTTGTTGCAAGATTGCAAGTGAATAATCCACAAAACTCCAAAAGAGAGATGCAAGGCACCAAAAAGAAGGAGTACATAGTCCACGCAAAAATAGCACTTTTAAGGGCTTGGCCTTAACCCTTTAAAAGTCTCGTTGAAAAGGAGTTTGAGAGAGTATTTCACTGGAATCTTCTTAACTATTAACTTAAAAGTTAAAATCAAAACTTTAGAAATTTGATCCTTTTACAAGACTTATGGTCTTTTACAAATAACAAAATGTGCTCCCCTTGAACTAAAGCCTTCAATAACTTTTCTAAAAAGGTAAACCAAATCCTTAATACAATGGTCCTTCCTTAATTTTTTTTTTTTTAATGTAAAATATTCTTATTACTCCAATTTTTTTTTATTAAGAATATTTTAATAAAATATTCCTCATGACTTATAGCTTGCTCTAAAAAGATTTACAAAAGACTACATAACATGATACCAAACAATCTGCATGCAAATGTTCTAATCAGAATTTTGGACACGAGCATCTTTCCAGAGACTGAAATCTTCAAAGATAAGGGAATAAGTGAGATCCCTGTCAAGTGGAAAAGCCAATGCTAGATGGGCACTACCTTTAACTCATCCCTTTTAACAAAAAACACATAGGAGCTCGTTTCTTTAACAAAGAATTCATGGTGTAGCATGGTTCGCTCAATACGATAGTTTATTCTTTGGATCTATAAGAATATTGTCAAACCAAAGGCTACAATATCCTCATCCAAAAATTGGGAAAACGTAAAATCGCCAATTGTGCATACGTGGACTTTTCCCCTCTTCGATCTGTGCATTTGTGGTCTTTCCCCCTCTTCGATCTGTGCATTTGTGGTCTTTCTTGATTTAATCAGTGTTCAAATTTTGTTGAAAAATTCGTGGAGGAGATCAAGCATCATATCGCAGAGATTCAAAAAATTAAATGAAGGATTTTAATGATCTGTGGAAATATCACATAGGTACCGAGATCAAGAAAAAATACCAGATCTGCCCAATGTTTCACCTCCCCAACGCTCGGTTACCAAGAGGTCGACTTTGAGTTTTCCATCTGAAAGCAATGGCTTCTTTGGATCTGATATTTTTGTTTATGTGAAAGGTAGATGCTATGTTCTTCATATATATTTATTACTGAGATACATGCAAAAGATTTCAATTTTTGATGCTAGAAATGTTGCAAACAACACAATATACTTTGTAGGGAAGAGTCTGAGCGAATATAAAAACAAACTGATCTGTAAAGACAAATGTGGATGTCGTTTCTACGTTCATGTTGCGGTTATGGGACCACCACCTTCACATCACAGATCACATCAAACCATCAGATCGCTTTGAATTGCAATTCCTTCAGCAAGAAACTCTGGATTCGAAAGAATTTGAAAATTAATTCCCTTTATATTATGTGTGAGAATTTTCCCAATTGCCTCTGTTGTTTTTATTGGAACTGTAGACTTCTTCAGAACTATTTTGTCAGATCTTGAAACATCCACAATCATTCAAGCTGATCTTTCCAATAAGTTAGATCTAATCGACAACTGGCCACTATTCTAGGCGGTAATCCTGGCAGATGAAATATCTACTACAATAACTTCAATGGCGTTTTTGCACCATTGCACCAAACCAAATTGATTTTGCACCAGACCAGATCGATTTTAAATAAGAGAGACTTCAATGGCGATGAAAACAAGCAGATCTCAAACAAAAAGAAGTAGTTTGAGATAGATTATAAGTAGATCTAAAAACAATTACAACTCTTCACAAGAAATTTCCAGATTTATAAGCAGATCTGTCACAATTGTTTACAAAAACATGAGCCGCCTACATGGATTGTAGTTGATCTATTTTTTAAACAAAGTAGATCTGATCAGAAAAAAACAATCTCAAAAAAAAGTGAATAGATCTAATACAAAACTTTTCAATAGCAGAAAATAATGATTTATCTCATCAAAATTTTCAAAAGACACAAATTGTTGTAATCAAAATAACTTTTTCCTTACTGAATTAACTACATAAAAATACTTTGGTATCATTGTCCTTGAATTTGAAGAGATCCAGGATGATATTGTGGAGACTTCCTTGCTTCTTCAATCCATCACCAATTCACCATGGCTCTGATACCATGTTGACAAAGTGTCCTTAGACACGTAATTTTATTGATAAGGAAAAAGTGATTACAATCTGAAGTGAGAATTCATAATCTATTTCTTAACCTCACTTGAAGAAGGAGCTAGTTTATATAGCTCAAATCCCTGAAACCTCTGCCCCAGACACAATACCTTCTACTGCTGCTTATTTCCCTGGGACAGAAGCTCCGCGAGCTGACCACACCTTGATTCTCTCTTCAGAAATGGCCCATTCCATAGACACTGTGAGTGTTCACACCGGGGTTACAACGGTTAGTCAAGCCCCCATCGACACACCACTCTCGCCCAAAGTCAACCCGACACTTCCACCCAGGTACCGTGCGTTGAATGCCTCTATTCCCATTCCTACGCAAATTCCATCCGGAACTATTGGTGGTCCCTCTTCATCTGGGCACTCTCCTCCCGGTTTCATTTCGAATCTTCTTCATTCCCTTTTTGGAGGACCTTCCTCGTCCTCTACCGGCAGCACTAATCCTAGTAGCACTATTCCATCATTCACACCAAATTACCACATTCCTGGTGGACAATTTCACCAAGGAGGTTCGACTCACCCCCCCTTTGTAGGGAAAATTCTTATTGGAATGCAACCCCCAAATACCTCTATCCTTGGCCCAATATTGGAACCATCTGTTACAGAATCCTCAATCGGTTGGGGGGCAACAGCTTCCAGCTACATCCATTATACCCCCTAGCATAGGCCAACCATATCCAGGTACGTCCAATCCTATCGGGGGATCTAATGTTCAAACTCATGTCCCTGTTCAAGGATATAATCCCATGAACTTCTTTCCTCTGCAACAGCCACCGAATCTGCCTGGGTCTTCGCATTATATGCAGACTGCTTATGGTCCAACTGGGTTGCCGACAAGACTCCCTCCCCAAAGCCACCAATACCCGCATGTGAATAAAAGTTACCTTTCCTGGCTACTTTGGATCTCCCGGATCTGTCAAGGATTTTAAACGATCCCATCCGTCACTCTCCCCAATGGCCCGCTATCCTAGCCAAATTACCATCGGACATCCCTAAATTCGATGGCAAAGTGGGAGAAGACCCGAACAATCACGTCATGACTTTTCATCTCTGGTGCTCATCTAACTCCTTGATGGATGACTCCATTTGATTGCAGCTTTTTCAAAGAACTCTCATGGGTTCTACTTCGAAGTGGTATATAGAATTACCACGAGGTTTCTTCGCTGACTTCAACACCCTAGCCATGGCTTTCCTCACCCACTACCAGTTACCGATTCGTTATGAAACAGGGACCGAGATTTTGAGTTCCTTCAAACAAAACAAAGCCACTCATATATTTGATAACATTCACGAGTGGCGACGAAGATGACGTCTCATCAAGCTCGAACTTCTCGACCAGTTACTGGAAGAATGGTTCACAAAATCATTTGTGAACGACATCGCTCATGATATTGCGATGGGTGGAGTTGTCACAGAAGAAGAGGCCATAAGTCGTGCCCAATACCTTGATCTCGTTTACTCACAAACGGGTACTCTTTATGACTTACTCCCCGATGCACCTCGTCCTTCCACTTCTGCCACTACAACTACTCCAACTGCTTCTCACGCAGCGGATGTTGTGATTAGCACTTTCAATGCCCAATCACATTTCACCTCGAGCACTCACCCCAAACCTGCTTCTAATGTTCAAAATGCTCCATCTCCTACCCCTCCCACTGGCAAGACTTCTGAGGTAAATGCAGTCCAATCTACCCCAGCTGGTAAAAACAAATCTCGAAAGGGAAAGGGTAAGAATAAGGAGGACAAAAATACTTCTCTAGCAGAAAAAACCAAAACCCTCCCTGTTGACGATAGGGATAAGCGCAAGCCCCGATATCCTTTCCTTATCTGTGGTGATGATCACTACACGAAAGATTGTCCACGACGCGCCGAGATCACTAAGTTCCTTCAAGGAGCTCTGAAACCACCCTCTCCGACCATTTTTTCCCAACCTTTCCCCTCTGAACAACAAGCCCAATTGGTCATTCACAACCAACCTTCCTCTTCTGCCTATTGATGTGTACTGGTGATTCAAATCAGAACGACATTGCACTCACCACTCGAGCCAAAGATGATTCTCCCTCTAAAGAGAAGGTTGATGATCTACCTTCTTCATTGGTATAACCCTCTCCTCCGACTCCACCTACCAATGGTCCTCTTCAGCTCGAACGACCGGGCCTTGACACAGTTCTTCGACCCCCTCCAAAGGGTGTTGTTCAGAAATCGACTTTCAATCCTCATGCTTGTGCTGCCCAGAAATACAACATTGTTGAAGATCTGGCACAAGCACCTTCTGCGATGTCAGCCCTTGAAGTCCTCCAAAGTTGTCCTACACAACGGAGGGCGATGTTAAAAACTATCGGTGGAATCGACTCGACGGATACAAATTTAATAATTTTTGACTTGGAAGATCACATTCCAAGGTTAACCCCTCAACTCACGTTCCAAATCTAAGTGATCGTCTACGACAAAAGAATTTGTTGGACCGTTATTGACGAGGGTGCCTCGACGTGTGTCATGTCCGTTACCTGCTGGAAAGCCATCGACTCTCCCTCCTTGACTGAATCCCATAACACTCTCAAAGCCTTCAATGGCTCCGGTTTTAAACCCTACGACGTTCTTCCTTCGTTGCCAATCACGCTAGAAGGCAAAACGGTCCAAGTCGAAGTGGAGGTCTTCGATGATCCTCTCGATTACAATCTTTTGCTTGGCCGTAGCTGGATCGATTCCATGCGCGCAGTTGTGTCAAACCTCTTTCGTCGTACGCTTCCCCCATCAAGGAAAGATTGTCACCGTCGACCAATTAGCCTTCTTTAACTCAGATACACGTACTGACAACATATCGTTCATTGTTAAAACCCCACTGGGTTACGAGAACGTTGGTGTAGGCCTTCTTAAAGACTCTTCGTTAATGGGTACTTTCCCCATTCCCCTGCCCGATGTTCCACGCTCGTCCGTTGCTTCAATCAACATGATCTCCACCTCGATTCACGGAACCCCTACGTCTATAGGGGGATCTCAACCTCCTCTAAACTCAAAGGTAATGGCCTTTCGAGCCATGGTTGTTTCCTATCATAAACCCTGAAAAATTATCTCCCTTGAATTTGTCAAGCGCACTAAGAAAAATCTTGAAGTGTAGCCTCCTCCTGTTGCATCTAGGCATAAGGTTATTTCCCTCAATGAAAGCGATCACAACAGTCATTTTACTCACATATGCCCCTCTCCCAAAGACATGATGACCTGGTTGCAAAAAATTGGAAGGTCTTGATCAAAGGGAAAC
The DNA here is from genome assembly GCA_900067695.1 of Picea abies. Lineage (NCBI taxonomy): Eukaryota > Viridiplantae > Streptophyta > Pinopsida > Pinales > Pinaceae > Picea > Picea abies. Next base: position 16,944 of record CBVK0100413687.1, read on the forward strand.
AAATTTTTTTTTCTATGGCAGAGGATTTTATGCATTCTTGTTTGAAACAAAGGAGGATGGAGATTTAATTTTTTAAAATGAACCTTACTTCTTTGTATCCTGAGGTATGTAAATGAATTGTTGGACCCTTGAATTTATTCCTGAGCATGATGTTCCCTCGACCCTTATGGTATGTGTGCATCGAGTCACCTTCCCCTTCACTGCTAGAGCGATGGCACCTTTTGAAGCATTGAGAACTTGGGGCGATATTTAGATAGGGCCAATTCATTGGAGAATATGTATGCCTATCCTTGGATCTATATGGAGGACAACTTGGAAAAGGGACTCCTGGAGGCCATATTCTTTTCCCTAGACAATTGGCAACATGAACAGTCTTTAGAATATGAGAAACTACCTTTCAAGTGAAAAATTTGTCACAAATATGGACATTTTTCTAAAGACTATATGAAGGAAACTTAGAAACCTCAACCAACATTAGAAAAAGAAAAACAATGGCATAGATTAAAGAGGAAGATGGGCTTAAACAAAACTATTTAGGAAAAATACAAAGCCTCAACATCACATATATTATCTCTCTCTCTAGGTCGAAGCCTCCCTAGGTCAAGACACCTATTAAAGGAAACCCTTCAACCCCTCATATGGACCACTTGAAGAAGAAAAGCTAGGAGACAAATGGTAGTCATTTGATCGTTTCTACTAGATATGAAATTAGTTTCTAGGAAGAACATGTATTCATAGAAGAAATCTTGGTGAACCCTCATATAATATCTATGGAAACAACCATGCCAAGAATGGAGCCACCTTTTGTCCAAATAACAGAGTTTCAACCTTTAGAAAATGAGGAGCATGTATAAAAAATACTTGAAGAGACCGACAACATCATATATCTAGAGATAGCCTCTCCATACCTAAAATTAAAGAAGAGCATGTATCAAAAATACTTGAAGAGACTGCCAACATCGCATATCTAGAGATAGCCTCTCTAGACCTAAAATTAAAGGGAAGAGACCAAATGGAGACAAAGGAAGAGGAAAAAGAGGAAGAGGAGTCTTAATAAAAGCTTCTAAAAAAATCATGAAGGAAAACAACAAAAGTCAAGAGGGAAGAAGTCGTTAACAAATACAAATTGATGTGAACTTGGACAACAATCGATAAAACCCTGGAAGATAAAAATAAAGAAATCCAGGAAGCAATGTGCCTTAGAGAGGAGATGGACCTAAATGTTTTATTGTTAGCCTAGAACTATAGAGGATTGGGGAGCATAAACAAAGAAGCAACGCAAAGGGATTTATACGAACAAGAAATCGTACTGTCCTTCCCCGGGAGACAAAAATGGAGGATATGGAAGTAGTGAGGATAGGAAAGCAACAATGGTGTTTGAATAATGGAGTGGTAGTTAGTTCAAGAGGAGAATCGTGAGGAGTGTGAACACTATGGAATACACATGATTGGCAACTGGAGCTCTTTCTTCAATCCGAAAACTAGATTTTAACGAGCCTCGTTCACATTCTTTCTAGTAAGAAATTTAATATCTTCAATTTATATAAGCTTGTAGCTCATAAGGAAAAAGAAATATGTTGGAAGTCACTTCTAGATCCAAAAGATTCAAAACATGTTAGAAATAACATAATGACAGGGGACTTCAATGTTGTTTTGCGTAACAAGGAGAAAAGAGGGGGTAACATTGTCAGGGACTCGTTCAAAGAAAATATGGAAGACCTAATAAATGATTGGGACATGGTAGATAACAAGCTAGTAAAAGGGAAATACACTTGTACAAATCATAGGATCATGCCAAATCACATAGTTTCCATACTAGATAGATTTTTAGTGCAAAGGGAATTCCTCCTTTACGATTTCATAATCAAATCCAAGATTGTAGCTTCAATAGTTTCTAACCACAAACCTGTTGTTCTTTAGTTCCAAGACACACCAGATTAAGGGCCTTTTCCATTCAGATATTGATCAGAGGACGAGGAAGTATCAAAGATAATAATTGCAGCTTAGAGAGTTTAGATTACAAGTGTACCCATTTTTATATGGGAACATAATTTTAAATTGGTCAAAGTTTCTCTGAAAGAATGGGATCGACCCTCATACTCCTCCCCATTAATTGAGATAGAGGCGCTAAGATCGTAGATTGAGGAAACCCATACCAATATAGAAAACAAAGAGGTCACTGCGAAAATATAGGCGACTGCAATAGAGATCCAACAAAAATCGCAGAAAGCTATTAGAAATGAGGAAGAGACTTGAAGACTAAAGTCACACAGTCTTTGGCTAAAGGAAGGAAATTAAAACACAAACTTCTTTAATAAGAAATCCAAAGTTTAAGTCACTTGGAATAATGCGAAAGAAATTTCTCAATAATATGGCACCGAAATTTCAGAATTCTTAGAGTTAAAGCAAGTAGCCTGGTCTCACTTTGGAAGTGAGATCGGAAGAGCGT
>CBVK0100413688.1:0-19387 GCA_900067695.1 Picea abies
CATCGGCAAAAACCATGTGCTTAAAAAACCACCTAATATCATGTGGTCTCGGAAATATGTTGTTTCGAAGAAAATATGTTGGCCTGAAAAAAAAAATTCGGGGTCGTTGCCCCCGAACCCCTGCGCGGGGGGCTCCGCGACCCCCTGCGCGGGGGGCTCCGCCCCCTTGTACCCCCCCTCTAACCCCCCTGTGCACCCGGTGCAGACGCTCAGACACTACTACTCATGAAAAGAATATAACACATACCCAACAATAATTAAATTAGATCCCAATGAAAAATGATATATGACATGAAAATATAAGTGGATGCAACTAAACTATTGTGAGAAAGCAGATGCAAGGGAAAGCGAATGACCTACCTACATACCTGGGGCCCATGGCCCTAAATAAGTAAAGTATCATCTGGAAAATAAAACTTCAAGAGGGATCCATTTACTGACAATGGCATCTTCCTCCCTTCGATGTTAGACAAATAAAAATAATTAGACCAAAATATTTCCTCAATCTTATATGGTCGAGCATCCATAAACTATCAAACTTATTATGCATCCTACGTTTCTCCCTTCTCTTGTCCCACATGATTAAAGACCAAATATCCCTCCTTTAAATCCCTTTGTCTCACCTTACAATCAAACATTCCTTTGTTTTTGTTTTGATTCTTCACCATTCGATCAAAATCCATTCTTCGGGTCTCATCCAATTCTAAAATTTGATCGATTATTCCCTACAAGGCTTCCTTATTAGTGGAAACATTTTGGGCTACTTGGAGGGCCAAAATCAGAATATTTATGGGAAATCATGCTTCCATGCCATAAAATAGATCAAAATGATTTTTTCTAGTGGAGGTTTGAACCGTTATGCGATTTTCCCAGAGAGCATACCTGATTTTTCCATCCCAATTTTTCTTATTTTCTCCAACAATTTTCTTCACAATGTTCATGATGTTCTTATTCTTTGACTCTACCGAACTATTCCCCTAAGGGTAGTAGCTTTATGAATCTGATAGAACAATCACATACTTGAAAAAAAAAATCATTTAGAGCTATTGAGATGAAGGCCTTAACATTATCGGTGGAAATATTAGTAGGAACACCAAACTTGGTGATTGTCCTATCTTTGAGGAAATTCATCACCACCTCTTTTGCCTCCTTTTTTGTTGGGACAACCACCACCCAGTGACTGAAGTATTTTTTCATTGTTAGTACCCATCGATAACCATTACTGTAGTTGTCCTTAAATTCATTGATAAAGTCCAAACCCCATTGTTCAAAAGGTGCTTCAACCACCACAAAATTTAAATTGAGGGTAGGAAATCATTGTTTTCCCAAAAATTACTGACAAGGTTGGCAGGATCTAACATATCAATACGTGTCAGAGAATATCGTAGGCCAATAATATCCTTCCCTCAATATTTTATGAGAAGTGGTGCGAGGAAGAAAATGACCTCCACAATATACCAAATGAAGCTTTGAAATTAACTTATCTGCTTCCTCTTTATTTAAAAATATTATAATCACTCCATCAGGATTCCACCATACAAGACCTTCATGTGTTAAGAGATACTTTATGTATTTGAGTCTTGAATCCCTTGTTTTATGATCTACTACATGTTCAGGACACGTATGATTTTGAAAAAAATGTATGATGTTTGAATACCATTCATCATTCTCGATTTAACTTATGACAATGTCCACCTATTCCCTCTCCCCTACCTCGATATCTTATTTATTTCCTTTAGTGAGAATTTTTTCTAATCCTTGCCCCTTTATTATCAAGAAAGGATTTATTTCTAGGTCATACTCTTGCACTTGTGATATCAACTTTCCTCTTGAACCAAGACAATCATGTTATGATAAAACATCCTTCACTGTTAGATAAGGGACAAAGGCTTTAATATTTGTATACACCATATATATTCTAAAATTATTAACAGACTTAACAAGGGGCTAAGGTTGCTTCCCATTAATTGTGTAATTTAGTTTTAAATCCCTGAGTACTTTGTTCATGAAATCAATTGTTTTTCATCTCCTTCAACATTCATTTGTAGAAGCACTCATGCAATGGTGTCATTTGAGGAAAATGAGAACATGATCAAGTCTTTTGTAAATTTTGTGTCACCAAGATTGGTGAAAAAGTTAAATACTCTTTAATATGTTGAAAATACCTTATTTTGTTGTCATCCCATTTGAAAACCGTTCTCTTGCTATCATCCCATTCGATTTCTTTGATTCTAGAATGGTGTACCAAACTTCCATCCTTGGAGATGATATGTACCAATAACTTTACCTTATCTACCCCCAAAATCGATAACTTGGGGTTGAGAGAGATACCATACTCTCTACATCTCTTAAATATTTCCTGCAGAGGTCGAATGTGTTGATTTCTCTCCTTGGAAATGGAATTCAAATCATCTTGGTAAATCTCTATAATTTTTCCTACCATATCTGTGATAGCATATTCTATGGCACATTGAAAAGTATACCCATCATTAGTCATCTAAAAGGAATTCACAAATACTTATAGGTTCCTCGGGGTGTAGTGAAAATAGTCTTTATTTGATCCTCCTCTTTTACTAACACTTAGTTATATCATGAGAAAGCATCAACCATAGACATCATCTCTTCTTCAATAACCCTTTGCAGAATATGCTCCGTGTTTTTTAAAGGGTAATTATCCTTGAGACATGCTTGATTCAAGTTCCTAAATTCAACACAAAATCTGATGTCACTAGTTTTGTTTAATATGACCAGAGGGTTGGATGCCCAAGTTGAGTATCTGATGGGTTCGATGATTCTTGTTTCCACCCTTTTTTCAATTCCTTATGAAATTGAGGTGTAATATTTGGCTTGATCTTCCTTAGTTTATATATAAAAGGATTTGCATCCTCCTTTAGGGGGATATCATTTTATATTACATCTCTGTGGTAAGATTTCAAATCCCCCTATGACCAAGAGAATACTTCCTTGAATTCTCTGATGAGAGAAAGAAAATCCTTCCTTTTAGTATGGGTTGTTCCCTTTCCTAGCTTTAATAATATATGAGACAAATTAGTGCCAATATTAAACTCTATAATTTCATGTTCTTTCCCATTTCTCATCTTCCCTTTATACTTTTCAATTGAATCAAACATCCTTTCGAGGGGATAAAATCCTCTTGGAAAGGAATCATCAAGAAATTTTATGACCTCAATGTCCCCCTTTTCTTTCAATAAGGTTATCTGAGTCTCTAAAAAATCACCTTCATTTTGGAGGAAGCACAAAATATGTTTTTCGTCATAAAAAACATGTGAGTGTTCTAATTTGTTAGGAAATGAAGTCCTAGAATTCACAACCACCCTGTAAGGGAAAATTTATTCATAGGATTGTAGGATGGAAGTAGGGACAACCAAGGCATCAACCATGGAATTTTCCTCTCTTGGGATGGATTTGAGTAAAAATTCATCAAAAAATTTCATAGCATCACAAACAACATCCCTATATTGTTTTAGCCTTGGTTTCTTGGAGGCAAAGTCTCTCTAAACTTGGGAAATGATAAAATCTAAATCCTCTCTTACATGTAAGGATCTTATAATCATATCGATGGAGAGATTCAAATGAAATATAAGGGCTTCATATTACACAATATTATTAGTACAATCAAATTGAAGCCTACATGAGAAATAGGTAAATCCCTTATCTGGCAATATTAAGACTATTCCAGTGCCTGAACCTGCACTTAAATGTGACCTGTCAAATTATAAGGCCCAACACCCATTATGTGTCTCTTCATCCTGAAACAAAGAGTTTTATAAGATATATGTGTAGTTAATTTCTTCACTCACAATGTGGATTTGATGTGACAAACTATTAGAGTTCCCATATTGTTCTATGATGGGGGCCTATGGGTACAAGACAACAAGATCCCCATTGGAATTTGGGATGATGACATAAGGAAATTTATGATAAAAACTCCCTCTCATTTCATTTATTCACTCCTTTGACAATAATATCACCCATGCCTCTGACACATCAATGACTACGAAATATATCAAGAAAGACATGTCTTAAGATTTTTAAAGTTTTTCTTCCAAATCCTCAATAATCCCATAGACTAGAATTTTCATTGAATCCATATGACAAATGTTTTTGTAAGTTCGTGTTATCTTTAATCTGAGTTTTTTGACAAAATATATCGTCAAGACATTTGTGGAAGCCCTAGAGTTGAAAGTGAAATTGTGGAAAGACATGTGATTTATGTTCAAAGTAATGAGTAAAGGTGGGTGACTTTGGATTTTCCCAGTGGAGATGATTATAGGGAGGTATTCCTTTTCTATAGCACTGTTATCCTAACTGAAATTGATGGAAATTTCCCCTTTTTTATTGTGGACTTGAGGGAGAAACCTTTGGGCATGTCTTAGTAAAAAAATTTCATCGTTGTTTGCTGCAAGAATTTCTTCACGACTTAGTTTTTCCTTTGTGATAGAAAGAGATTTCTTAGTGTAATGTGGTATCTTCTTTCCCTTTATGAATTCAAGCATATGATTAGTAGCTTCAACGTCAACTTTTATTTCTTTCACTACAAGATATGTCTTGGTAACACATAGGGCCTCAGTAGAAGGTGTCGTTTTGACAAGGTGAATCATTTTATTTTTCTCCACAGTTTCCTATGGTCAATTGACATTGTGAGAGGAAATTATATTTTCCTCTATATCCCGTGTCCTCTCATGGTCTTCCATCAAGATAGAAGGTTTCTTTTCCCCTATGAAACAACTGTAAGGATCATTTAAATTTTGCATATAATATCAGAGAATGAAATCCTTAGAGGGTTTGAAATTATGAGGAAAACGTTTTATAAGGATATTAAACTTGTGATTGAAATCCTTGATGTCCTCCCTTGGTTCCCTCTTACAATGGTAAAGGTAGTCATGAAGAGATACCAAATCCTCTTTTTTTTTAATCTTCTAATGAAGAGACCTTGTAAGGTTATCCAAGCGGTAATCACTCATGTTGAGATATTATCATACCACTCCTTAGCCTTCCCTATGAAATATATAGAAAATAGCTTCATCAATACATCTTCATATAGGTCATAACATTGAAGAATGCTAAAAAAATGTATCCAAATGAGGTTGGACGAAGGAGGGATCAGCACCAGAAAAGGTGGGAAGCCATTCTTTAAAACCTTTTTCGGATCTTGAGGGATGATCGTGAGATATTTGTGATATCCAACAGATTGTATACATATTTTTCCCATGGTTCTTAGAACATATTTACAACATCGGGTGTAGGTAAGGGAGAGATAGGTGAGGGTCAATAAACACAAGAGGTGGGATAAGGTGGAGAACTAGGGTGATTAGATGAGGGTTTATGATGTTTAGGTACAAGTGGAGGACAAGGATAGTACCTCCTTCATGTTTGTTTCCTAGTGGAGTCGCCAGATGAAATTTATGGAATGCTGATCAAGAAGGAAAATGGAACCTCCCTCAACTAGATTCGCCATGAAAGTTATGGGTAAATAATTTCGGATCAAATATTTCGAAAGTGTCAATATTGCTCGAAAGAGGATTCAAAATCCTCCCCAGCAATGGATCCAAAATATTATTGCGCAGACTATATATTGGGTAAAATTCAAACACAGTCACAAAGATGGGACAACTACAGGAGTACCTACCCACTATCACCTTATATAGACACTCCCCTAACTTTATTGATGATGAAACCACCACAAGGGGGGAATCCTAGTGACCCTAACGGGATTTAGATGGAAAGTATGAGAATTTTTTATGGACACCCCAATAGGTCAATATTGGAGAAGGAGTAAGGATTGAGAATGAGTCTTGTAGCTAGAGAATGTTTTCCAACTATTGTGTACCTGCAAAACAATGGTATCCCTACCCAGAACAAGACAAATGATAGATATAAAATCCTTAAACCAAAGGGAATCAAGCAAGAACCCTTCCTACCCCAAACTACAAAAGTATAGAAATATATATATCAGTTGTAAATGTTGTCAATTGTTGCAAATTTAACCATCCAAAATATAGTACAAGATATCAAAAATAAAGCTAGGAATGACTAGTCAAACTTCCAATGATTAAAGAAAGACTTTCTTGGTGATTAAAGGTTGTTATATGATGTTATAAAAAAAAAATTATGACAGCCAAGTGCCTGTAGAATTTTTTTTCTACATAAACAATATCTAACCACATAAATCAACAAGTAAATTGTCCAAATAATAGCCAATAATCAATAGAAAAATAATCTAGGTTCACAAGTAAAGTTAAGTGGTTTAATAGAGAGAAAACGATTTAAAGAAAGATGATTTTGTAGCATCCCTAATGTATGCAAAATTAATTTATAAAAAAAAGAGAATTACATGGCTAAAGAATATGCCCTCAAGGAACAATAATGCTTATAACATATAGAAAATAATCCAACTTGAACAATTGCAATATCTCATAAATTTACGTATACCAATGCAAGAATATTATATCTCCGATGAAGCTTAGACTAGTTCCAAATCAATTGGGTTATGGAGTCTCTTTTGTATGAGATAGTTTTTTACTTTAGTAGGGGTTGAAGCCGTCTTACTCCCTAGAGCAAATAAAATTGTCATGGTAAATCTAGGAGAATTTAAGCCCTTTTACTCCTCCTAACAAGCTTTGCAAAAATATAGCTTATCCAAAGATAACACGGTATACTTGATGGAGGGTGTATGCTGTTATACTTCTCCAAGGTTATATACAAATCCATGCTTGAAACAGGAAGAAACCAAAAAATAAATGTAGAAATTCCTTACCAATTCCAAGAATAACGTGAACAGGCCCTTCTTTATCAAGTATATTCCACTGAAATACCAAGAAAAATACTTCCAAGAGATAGTTCCTTAGTTATATTCACCAATAAAAAAAGTACTAATATACAAGAGACATTTAAGAGAGATATAGAGAAAAATTCCCAAGAAGGGAAAAAATTTCAAACATGTAATATGTAATTCTCAAGTGAGTTGCAATGAAAATGAAAACTGACAAGAAATTTATCTATATAAGGTCTTGTAGGACCGATTTTTCTAGTTATCTAAAGTCAACCACAAATTAGGCCTGCATACCTCCTCTATTTTCCTTTTACAATTAAAAATTACAAAATCATAAAGCAAATTTACCCTTTTAGGGGTGACGATATGCCATAATGGGTGACTTTAGTCCTCTAGGAGAGACATTTTTCCTTGGGGTGAAGAATGTTGGGACTCCAAAGTCCATATGCCATGCCAAAAAGTGTTGTAATGCATTAAAAGTATCTTTATCTCCATCAAACCATGCCACATCACCATCATCCATGAGAGACCCCATAAAAACTCTATCCCCGATGTGACATCTTGGGAATAGAAGGTGACGTTTTGGGCCTTCCATGGCCAATGTTTGGGTTAAAAGGGATGGAACATGCTCATCTCATGGCCAATGTACCTTAAAACTAAACATTCCTCTTCCCATGTGTTGAAGGAGAGGGGGCACATCATTCAACCTGTGGGGTTCATGCCCCAATGAAGGTCGAAGTGACCTTGTTCCTCCATGAAAAATAGTTCCAACTATCAAAGCCATGAAAAAAAAAAATTACATTCACCCTCCAAGGGTCTCATGCCAAGTAGGCCATATCAAATAAAATAACTACCCAAACATGTGCATCAAATCCCCCCTTTTCAAAATAAACAAATGCTTAAAGACCTTATAAAACTTGCCAAATTTAAATATGGGAGGGTTGTCATGATGACCTACTGAGTATATCATTCCCCAAGTCAAGGATTCTTTCCCAGGAATTCCCTTTCTAATTCATGTAATAGAGAGTGAAACTGATGGGGTGTGTAACTTTTGACCATGGGGTTTTGTGACATACAAGAGCTCATATATTCTCATTTATGGGCACCTTTGTTGAGGGTGCACTTTCTATTCAATTACAAATTGTTTAGGTGATATTTTTCCCAGACCCATTATTACATATCTTTCCAATCCCTATTTTCATTTATTTATAATTTTCTAGTCCCATTTATAACATTTTGAAGCTTTAGCATTTGCAATTCAGGACTAGGGTAGGAACTGATTAACTAGAGCTCAAGTTGGACCGACTTTTGATGGTCATAATTTACAATATTCACTTTCTTTTAATCATTTGTTTCTTATTCTTTTATAAAAGAAACTATTTTCCTCCAGGTCGTCGAACCCTCTTCCCATGAAATGAGGTAGAAACACTTCTTGGGTCACTAATAATGAAAAACTGAAAAGATGAGGAAACAAATGGAAATGAGACTGGAAAGTTATAAGTATAGACAAGAGTTGTATGATAAATGTTTAAGGAGATCCCCCAATAGAAACCTTATCTCTGAGGGTGACCCACTTGCTAGGACGACATGTCAACCACCAAGGTGAAATGAGGAAAAATGAATAATTTCCAAGAAAACATTTTCAAAATCAAGAAAGGATCGTTTGCAACATGTTCAAATGATTCATTTATTAGAATGACACTTACCACAACACGACACTTGTTACCTCATGGAGAAAGAATTGTTGTCCTCTATTATCCAAGCTAGGCATGGTGGATGATTTTTCCTTCAATCGGATGGTGATTTGTAGTGAGCGAAGAGCTCTTCTAGTTGATTTTCCTCTTGATACTCCATTTCTGCAACTTGTGGGCCTCGAGACATCATCTCTTTAGTTATCCCTAGAAATGGGAGATAACATGCACCAAGTTGGGTATCAAACACCTAAAGTTCCATCTGGTTCTAAAATACCATGGTTCTCTACACAAGTACATCCAAAGGGAAATGGATTTTATGTAAATATCATCATTGGGAGATGCGTATCGATATTATTTCAAAATAGAGAAGAAATTTAAGTAACAAAACAAGAGGGAGTTTCAGTATTGTAAGGGTGGCCCTAACTCCAAGGTAAAAGGATATATCAAGGATGAGTAATCCGAGGAGAACCATTCCAAGCCACCAACAAATAAGGGTAATGGGAAGTCAAAGAAGGACACTAAAAAGTGGTGCGAGTTCCACAAAATGCATTGTCATAATATTGATGATTGTCACTCCAAACAATCATTGTTGGCTTAGATGAAAGCATCAGGTTTAGATGCTAACACAGACTCTGATTCAAAATTTAAAAATGGAAAATGGATCATTGATGAAGAACCCAGTGTCAACATCTCTACGACAAAAGTCCAGCAAGAGGAACAAGAGGCGACTAAAGAAGGGGAGTGCTTCTTCCACTCACAAATGTGGGTGAAGGGGATCCCACTCTATTTCATTGTTGAAAATGGTATCCAGAAGGACCTAATATCAACAAACGTCATCAAGACGTTGAACCTGGAAATGATGCCACATCCTCAACTATACACCATTAGTTGGATTAGGCAAGGACGAGACATATGCATCAGCTAGTAATGTCGCATGCACTACAACATCAAACCCTTCGAGGATGAGGTATTGTGTGGTGTTCCCCCCTTGAATTTTGTGATGTGGTTTTAGGAAAACCATCTATATGGAATAGGAATCTTATTTATGAATCTAGATCCTGTACTATCAATATTACTTTGGGAGATCAACTCTACAGAGTACCAGAGGAAGTCCCAACTACTGCATCATCTTTGATCTTCATGAAGAAGTGTATAAAAGTTCTCTAAGAATGAGATAATTATCCTCTTTATGGTTCAATCATAATTTTAACGGAAGGTCATTGCAACTACCAAAACCTATACACAAGGTCTCTCTACACAAAAACATTAAATGGACAAGATAGTATAAGTGTACAAAGACATATTTTCCTTGCCTATTGGATTTCTTGTGCACTATTAGGAACAACACTTGATTTGACACCTTGTACTTCTTTGCCTAATGAACTTATGTACATGCATTATGTTATGGAGAATGAAGAAATAAAACACCAAATTGAAGAGCTAATTTTGAAGGGCCACATCATACGAAGCTCCTCACCATGTGGGAGCCCAATTGTTATCATATAAAAGAAGGACAAGATATAGTGACTTTGTAATGATTACAGATCCCTGAACAAGATCACAATCAAGAAGTGGTACCCAATACCCCAGATTGATGACCTTCTTGATCAGCTCAAGGGATCTAATTTTTTCACTAAGATTGATCTAAAGTCATGGTACCACCAAGTGTCGATTGAAAAAACTAATGTATGGAAGACCGCATTCAAGTCTAAATAAGGTTTGTTTGGGTGGTTGGTCATGCCTTTTGGATTGAATAATGCCCCGACTATATTCATGTGGATGACGGATGACATATTGTGATCATTCACAAACTCATTTGTGGTCATATATATGGATGACATCCTCATCTTCAACAAAACTTGGGAGAAACATTTTAAGCATATTCAACAAGTCTTGCGCACCCCACGACAGCACAATTTATATGCCAATTTGGAGAAGTGTTCCTTTATCATGAAAAGAATCTAATATCTAGGATAAATCATGGATTTAGAGGGTGTGCATGTGTATCAATCCAAGATCCAAGTCATCCTCGATTGGCTGGTCCTAAAGACAATGATCGAGATCTGCATCTTTTGGGGTGTAATCCTCCCTGTTATGGATCTACTTTGATACCATCATAAAATATCATACAAGAATTAAACCATATTAAACATAGATAATTAATAATAGATTAAATGATACAATCACATAAAGTAAACTTATCTTTTATGAAAAGAAATCAATTGTGTGCAAAACTTAGACGTTCCTCCTAGACATAGACTCTGTTGCTCATAAATGTTCAACAATAAGTCACCCTCGAGTTGGGGATTAAACTGCACCAGGGAAAAAGGATTCCTAATGCCAGTCTAAGGTATGATAATTAATATAATTTTTCATTCCAAGGTGTTCACTGCTACAACTAGCCTATAGTCTCAGATTCCCCACATGCATGTCCCAACCAAATATGTGTTCCCATTATCTTCTCAACAATCCCTCTACTTCCCCACTTCCCTTCCATGGATTCAACAACAGGTTGGACATGAAGCCTCAGAGCCCTATAAGTAATTCTCATCACACCAGGGAACATATCCTAACAAATCTCTCCCTTGGAGAAAATCATCATGGGCCTGACAACCTACCCTTCCGATAGAAAATCGTTCACTTGGAGAGAATGCTCATGGGATTGAAAACCTGCCTCTTTGACAACGAATCTCTCATCTAGAGATAATTCTCATGGGCTTGAAAACCCACCTCTTTGATAGAAAACTAGTTTTCCCAAGCACATGGTTATACAATGGTAGTTAGTTCTAGATATTTCCCTTCTGAAGAAGTGTCGGTCTCAATGTTCAAACAATACATATTTCATTCTCATAATTGGACACTTGTCACCTTCAAAATTAGTTTTAGCCACTTGGCAACTCATTCCCATCCCTCACAAAATTAGGATAAATAAATATCAATAATTTAACTTTTTATAAATATTAATAAAATATTACTTTGGACTTAAGTACCCTATTTTCCCTTTTTCGATGGATTTTATCCCCCCATTTCTTTTCATCTGATCTGTCTTCATGCAGTAATGTAACATTATTAATAATATGAGTTTGATTACATTTTACAAGGATAGGCACACTGGCCTATTTTCATCCTGTCTCACCATCCCCATAACCACAGATGATCTCCATCCATACATACCCATCGATATATATGTATATATATGCAACTCAATTCAACACACAATTCAAGGTAATACCCGTGCACTTACACAAGTTCATGCAACATTATGAAATGTGCACTCCCTTCATTTTATGTGAAACCACACACATTTACCCAATTGCGCACAACAACATGAAATGGGTGCACCCTTTATTTGATAACAATCCTCGCGCACTACTTAGTTGCACATAGAACCAAAACTTGGTGCCAACGATTCATGAGCCTATATGTGCATTTACATTTATAATTGGTACCAAAAACTCACTAGCTTATATGTACAATTACAAATGGGGTTCAGATTTTGGACATTACATTCCCCTTTCCCTTACTTATGCACTGTCCTCATTCCTGCATAGCATCCCCACACTACCAAGTTCCATCCTTAGGACTGTACTAGGTCTATTGGATATGCACTATATCCATGACTTGATTCTAGAGTTGTTTGATTTTATGATCCAATATGAAAACCATTTACACTCGAAAATCGCCTTCGGGCTCCACCTCAATCACATTCCAATCAATAATATGATTAGCATCACATACAAACTTTTTAACAAATGATACATGGAAAAAATTATGGATACACAAGGATGCACACAATGCAATCATATATGCGACAGGACCAATCCTCTCTAATATTTCAAATGGCCCACAATAGTGTGTTGCCAACTTAGAACAATCTACCAACTTCAGGGAAATGCATCTATATTTTACATTCAAGAAAACATGGTCACCCACTTTAAACTCTCTATGGATTCTACCTTTATATGTGCATATTTTATTCCTATTTTGGAATCCTTTAAATTCTACCTCATCTTCACCATATTCTCTTCCATTTCCTTAAGTAATTTTGGCCCAATCACTACTCAGTTTTTTTGGCTGTCCCATCTAACTGGAGTGTTTCACTTTCTACCATAAACTTCCTCAAATGGGATCATGTTTAAATATTCTTAATACCCATTGTTGTAAGGAAATTGACCCAAAGGTAAATATTTTTCCCACTGCGTTGGTTTGTCCATCACATACATCCTTAGAATATCCTCTATCACTTGATTTACCCTTTGTATTTTCCCATCTAGCTCAAGATTATAGGTTCTTCTAAAATTCATATTTTTCCCAAATCATTTGAGTATCCCTTTTCAAAAATTCGATGTGAACTTGGTATTTTTTTCAGACACAATTGTCTTATGTACATTGATGCAAACCCCTTTCCCTTGGGCCTAAGATATACACAGGATCTTCACTAGACCACAACAAGGGTTAATTAAGCCCCCTGTCTAAGACCCCCACAATTTGAGGTCTCGCGAGTTGGGAAATCTGAGTGTAATGCCACAACTCTTAGCAATCACCAAAACGCGAAATGCGAATGGGTTAATATGTAAGCCCCCTCTCTTTAGTCCCTAGTCCGATAGGACCACACCCACACCTAAAGATAAGTGTCTTCCGCAACTTGTGACTTTACGAGTCAGAGTGTTGAGCTCCCGTGATCTTCTCTTGCGAATTCCTGAAATGCGATAAGTCAACAAAGTGTTGACTCCTCCCAAGCAACGTGTTCACACCAAATGTCACCCACTTTCACCTTTTATGCACACTACGTCATCACCACCTATCACACATGACTTTGAAATTCAACGTTCCATAACCTCCATGATCACAAAAAAGGTTTATAGACCTCTAAACCCCGATACATGATATGACAAGAAGGGTGGTTAATCCAATGGTTCTCCTGCTGCGAAGATCCAACGACCTTTATTTCCCGCCTCATACCTCAAGACTTAGGACTTGGAACGACCCAGGAATTGTTCTGCCTTCCAAACCCATGAACTTTGAAACCCCAAGGAAATATGACGGCTTGAATAAAATGTGATCAATGGATCCCATTGATCCTCGGCTCCCAGGTGATCGGTTCCTCCTGAGCTTATGGGTGTTGAAAGACACCCAGTCTTAATCCCTTCATTGGTCTATCAGATCCAATGGCCTATAGAACTTCAACACTTTTCCTTGAAGCGATTCCACCCTCCGTTTTGAACTCCACAAGGACTTCTTGCCAAATGACGTGGCATCCTCCCTCCTGAACTGAACTCCCACAAGATGATTTCGACCTCCCTCTCCCTTTTAACACTTCAAAGGTTCTATCACTTATGAGCATTCGCTTGTGAATTTAAGGCTTCCAAAAGGGTCTATGCATGCACTCTTTGTGGTAAATTTCAAATAACCTTTGGTTATTTTGGACCTTCGACTCTACACTGTTTGCAACAATATTCTTTCAATATTCTTCTTAGGTTTGTAAAATCCAAGAACTCACCCAGCCTGCACACACCTTGCACGACTCTGTGCCTTCCTAGCACTTCTTCTTGATAAGACACAATTCTATACTTCCTGAAAGTTATGAGATGAAACCCAGAACCTAGTCGACACACTCCTTGTGGACCCTCCATTGCACTCTTTATAGGAGTTCTTAGAAAGAGAAACAACTAAAGCTCATTCTCCCCTTATCTAAAATTCAAACATTCAACATAGAGTTCTAGAGCCTACGCACACACATAGCATTGAAAGAAAATGCATACAGAGAATGAAAACAAGCTTGTAACATACCATTTAACAGGTGATTCCAACAACCATAACACACACATAGATTTGGAATCAAAGATTTCTTCTATTAATTCTAGTGCTCCTGTACATGGTAAATAACAACAACTAAAAATGCATAAAATTATTTGTTCTCTTATCTTCTCTTCTGCAACTCTACAACTTATGAATTCTGAATTATGTTGTTACAATGATACAAGGGTTGAGGGTGTTTATCGTCTATTTTCCCTTCTAAAAACCCCTAAAACTGTCTAATCTATCATTTAAATATACCTACTTGCATTAAACACACATAAATTCCTATTACATTTGGCAGATAGGAACATACGCTCCAAAATAAGTTTGGATCTTCGAGGCATAAATGCAACTGCACTTTCCTCCTATCCATTATATCAATGTTTCAGATTTTGAAATTCACAATGTTTTCACAAAAACATATTTAATTGCATATATGCGTCCCGTTGTCCCCTTGGTTCTAGGTACACACTTGGGCTTTATACGATGCTCCTGCATCATACACCATGCATCTTAGCAATTTCTTGTATGTATATTTCAACAATGTTGGTTTCCTTGTGCGCTGACTTCACTGGAATAAAATGCGTAGCTTTAGTAAGCTTGTCCACCGCTACCATAATAGAATCCTGTTGTTTAGCAATCCTACCTAGCTTCATAATCAAATCCATGGTCAAAAATTCCCACTTCTACTCAGGTATGGAAAAATTTCATACCAAACCAGTTGGTTTTCTGTGCTCAACCTTGACCTTTTCGCATTCAAGGAATCTAGCAATAAAATCAACAACCTCCTTTTTCATGCCTGACTAATAGTATTGTTTTTTGACCATTTCTATTGTCTTCTGGTACCATGGATGTACTACAAAAGGAAATTTATGCATCTTTGACAATAACATATTTTTCAACTCCTGAACATTTGGCACATAAACTTTGCACCTATACATGAGGATTTCATCTTGTTTTAGCTCATAACCTTCCAATTTTTGTTGCAATATACTTATTGTAAATTCATCTTTTTTTCAACATAGTGTTGATATGATTTGGCAACCTTTAAAACTTTGTCACACAAATCTAATTTGTACATGCTAATGGCTATAGCATGCATTTTGTACACCCTCCTGTTGAGTGTGTTAACCACCTTGTTCTTCTTTCCTTTTATATGTTTGATATCAAAGTCATACTCACTGAGAAATTCTAACCACCCGGTTTGTCTGAAATTTAAGCTTGGTTTCCCAAACAAATATTTCAGACCAATATCGTCTATTATTAGCTCAATTTTTTTATTGATGAGATAGTTTTAAAACATCTTCAAGGCATGCACTATGGATACCAATTCTAAGTCATGAATAGCATAGTGTGTTTCATTCTATTTTAATTTCCTTGATTCATAGCACACCACATTCTCATTCTAACTAAGGAATCCATCGATCCATTCCTTGGATGCATCCATACATACAATGAAGTCTTCATCTGAATCAACAATTCTCAAAATTGGTGCACTTCTCAACAAACTTTTCAAGTTCTACAAACATCTTACACAATACAAAGTCCACTCAAATCACACGCCTTTCTTTTGCAAGGATGTAATTGGGTGCAATATTTTTTAGAAGCCTTCAATAAACCATATGTAATAAACTACAAATCTCATGAAGGACCTTACCTGTGCGACATTTCTTGGTGTTGGCCATTCCTCAATGGCCTTTATATTTTTCACATCCAAAATTATTCCTTCCTTGGAAATGATATGACCCAAATAATGAATTTGTTGCTGGTAAAATGAGAACTTGATCAACTTTGCACATAAATAATGACCCCTCAATACTTGTAAAACCATCCTCAAGGGATTCTTGTGCTCTTATTCATAATTTGACTAAATTAGAATGTCATCCATAAATACAATGAAAAAATTATCTAAGTATTCTCTGGAAACTCCATTCATTAAATACATGAAGACATTTGTTTCATTTGACAACTCGAGTGACACCACTATGAACTCGTAATGTCCATACCTCATTTTGAATGAAGTCTTCTTGATATCTTCTTCTTTAATTCTCACTTGGTGATATCCATATCTGAGATCAATCTTTGAAAATATGTACGTGTCCCTCAGTTGATCAAAGATGTCATCTATCCTTGGAAAATGATACTTGTTCTTAACTGTTACTTTGTTCAACTACGTAAATCCAATACAAATCATCAATGTTCCATCCCTCTTCTTCACAAACAATATTGGGGCACCCTAAGGTGACACACTTGAGCATATATACCCCTTGTTCAGAAGCTCTTCAAGATGTGTCTGTAATTCCTTCAAATATGATGTACTCATTGTATAAGGAGTCTTGGATACAATAATTTCTTCCACATCATATTTATAGAGAAATCAATATCTCTTTTCAGTGGAAACCTTGGTATTTCTTTAAAGACATCCTCAAATTCTTTCAGTACGGTGAAGTCTTCAACATTTGGCACTTTATCTTTAGGTGCCTCCTCCATGTGCACCATAAATACTTGACATCATTTCCTATAGTTTTTCTTCAATTGCAAGGTTGAAACGTCTCTCATACTTATAGCTCTTGGCATTCCTTGAACTTATCTTAAGTTTCCTTCCTCATCCAAGCAAGTAAATTTTTTATTGTAACAGTCTAGAACAACATGATGTATGTCTAGCCAGTCTATACCAATGAGGCAATCATATCATCCCAAAGGTATGATATTCAAATCAGATTTTGTGCATAGTCCATTCATTTCCATTGGAAATACCTTAACCATCTCATTAATTTTCCTTTTTGCTCCTGTAGCTAACTACACCAATAAAGGTTTTCCAAGATTTCTTCTTGATAATTGGAATATTTCTACCATATTAGGACCTAGGGAACTATGACTCGCTCCTGAATCAATTAAAATAACAATGGTTTGGTCATCAATATTACCTTCCACTTCAGTGATCTATGAATGAAATTCAACTTTCTTGCTATCAAGGGTTGCGTAAATCCTAGGTACATTTCTGCCCATGTCCTCAATTCTCGCAGCTTGTTGCACAATCCTCACTTTTTCACCTATTTGAGGGAAATCTATGTAAATATGATCTCCTCCACAACCCCAACACTGAATTGGTTTTTTCCTTGGTTTTTGACCCACTGTCTCCATAATTCAGGGCCCCTTGGTAGTTGGTTTTCCTTGCACAATATTTCTAAAAAATGGTGGCTCAGTCCCCTTCTTCCTCTCTTCCACCTTGTTTTCCATCATTTATTCCCAAGCCTTTTGGAAATTTGGTCTTCCCCTTTGCTGATCATAAAGACATTTAGCACGCCTTGTGGTTTCCTCCAATGTCTTGGGGTCATCTTACTATATCTTGTCACTAATAAATGAGGGCAACCCACTCAGGTAGCTCTGAATTTGAACTTGTTCATCCTTCATGAATGTGACATATTTCATTAGATCTAAGAATCTTCTTTCATACTCATCTATTGTCATACTCCCAAGATTGAATTAAAAGATATCCTTCATTTTCTTTTCTATTATATCCAATCGCTTTCATAAGCCTCTCATTCTCAACTTTATATATTTGGACATCTTTCTGTAGTCCCTTTATGGTTTCTACCAATTTTATGTGCTCTTCGAATTTTGTACCATCAACACCCAAACCCAAATACAAATCCTCGAATTCATCATCATGGTTGTAATTTCTCTATGCATATTCCATGCTTTTTGACCTTTTGCATTGATTCGGTCGTACTCTATCTGTTCTTAATTCTTCAAAATGTGTGGGGAATAAGATTTCTTAGATGAATTCATGCAAAAACTTCATGAAAACTCATAGGCCCATTGGAATTCTCATATTTAGTCCAAGTAGCTTCAACACCTACAACAATGTTTTTCCTATTGAGTTATTTCCATTTCTCCTCTCTTTCATTTACAACACTTCAGTTCATTAGCTCACGAGAGAATAGCTTGATTCAATTGCTAATGTTATTTTATTGTTATTATTTATTTCTTATAAACCTCAATAAAAGTACCTTAATTAATCTAGATCCCTAGATAACTAATTAAAAATTAAACTATAATTAATATAATGATCTCTCCTTTCTTCTCTGGTCTTTGTAATTTCTTCTCCAATATTTTTTACTTTTTCCTTAAAAGTGAGTGGTGAATGCACTCTCTCCTTCATCTTTTTGATAGTATGGTTCCTCATTCTCACCTTGTATTAACAATAAACAATAAAAAAAACCTTTTTTTATTAAATATGATATAATGTTTGGTTGTTGTATTAAAAAATAGAAAATAAACTCGTTATGTTAAATATGATATAATGTTTGATTGTTGTGTTAAAAAATAGAAAATAAACCTTTTTCTTTTAAATATGATATAAATTTTTGGTTCTTCTATTAAAAAATAGACTTAAGCTCTACGTCTAAAGTTATATATAATATTATTTAATTATACAAATATTTTACAGTGATAAAACTTTGAAACTGCTCACCTTGTTTCTATCTAAACTCAACCAATAAAACATGTATAATATTATTTAATTTAATATTTTTTTTATAATAATAAGGCTTTGGAACTATTTAAAGTTGTTTCTACTTAAATCGAGACCAATGTTGCAAGAACCGAACTAGTCATCGAACCGGTCGACCCCAAAAACTGGAACCGGAAAAAAACCGAAATAAAACCGGATCAAAAAACCGGTTTCTAAAAATACATAAAATATTCAATTTTTCAAAAAAAAAATACATATTCATGTGCATCCATGTGAATCTTTGTCTTTCCCTTCAACCACTCTTCTCTCTGTCCAGTGCCTACAAATAAGACAGAGGTTGGTGTGTAGAATCTAGATACACCATTAAGTCACTTGACACGATGATAAAGAGAAGAGTTCAACAGAAGAATTTATACTTGAGTGAAGGGTACATTTTTACTGGGGTCGTGAGAGAAGAGTTCAACAATTAATGCCACCAACATCGAGGTACATAAAGGGTATGGTGCCCTTGATTAAATGTCAATTTCATACCTTCTTACATGATAGAATCCAGTGGAAGCATTGCAATCCTGCTAATCTTGAAATCCTGAAAACCGTTAAGTCTGCTGAATTTTGAATGGGACC
>CBVK0100413689.1:0-19384 GCA_900067695.1 Picea abies
GACATCTTCGAGAATCGGTCAAAAACCACAAAGACATAGTCATTACCATGCTTAGTAGAAGGAAGGCCTGACATGTAATCCATAGAGATGGATTCCGAAGGTCGACTGGGGGTAGGAAGCTGAGTATAGAGGCCTTGCTTCTTGATGGTCGGTTTGGCAATGGCACAAGCAGTGCAGGACTTGATGTACTTCCCGACATCTTGTCAAAGGTTCGGCTAATAGAAATACTTTTGTAGTACTGCCATGGGTTTCTCGACCCCGAAATGCCCAGTGACTCGACTGTAGTGCGCCTCCCAAATCATCTTGGCATGCTCGCTTGAAGGAGCACAAAGGTGTCCCAAGTGACAAAGAAAGGCATCCTGGAGGTGAAAATTGGGAACTTTCTTACCCTCCAAGAGTGTATTGTATGTGTGGCTGAATTCTGGATCACTTGTGTAGAGAAGTGGCCAATCAGAAGTCTCGTGCCCACAAGAGTTGAGCACATTGGTTAGCATCTTGATGGGTGGTTGACTGAGGTAGTCTGCAACATTATTGGTGATGCCTTTTTTGTACTTAATGTTCAAATGAAACTGTTGCAGGTATGTGGACCACTTCTGATGGCGATTGTTCTGCAACTTCCCTTGTGTCTGTATGAACTGCAGGGGTCGGTGGTCTATGTGGATGACCGTTTCCTTTCCCAAAATGTAATGCTTCCATTTTCGACAAGCCTGCACAATGGAATACATTTCTTTGTCATAAGTGGGATACTTATGGACTGTGTCGGAAAGTGTCTCACTGTGATATTCCATTGGATTCCCATGTTGAGTAAGGACTGCCCCAATAGCATAGTCAGAGGCATCTATCTCGAGCTCAAATGGTTGTTGCAAGTCTGGTAATGTCAGCACTGGTGTAGAGCAGAGGCGATGTTTCAACTCCTTGAACGCCTTCTGTTGAGATTCATACCAAAATAATTTTTCTTTAGCTCCTCCCTTGGTGACTTGACTCAAGGGCCAAGTGATATGAGAGAATCCCAACACAAACCTGCGATAGAAATTGGCAAGCCCTAAAAAGATGCGGAGCTCTGTTAGGGTGGTTGGGGCTGGAAAATCCCGAATGACTTGAATCTTTGTTGGATCCACATGCACCCCCCGCTCATCAATAATGTATCCCAGGTACTGAACCTGGGTTATGCCAAAAGTGCATTTCTCCAAATTGGCACACAACTTGTGTTGCCGCAGTGTTTGGAGGACATGTCGGATATGGTGGAGGTGCTCTTCCCAAGTCTTGTTGAATATCAGAATGTCATCCAAGTACACCACTACAAATGAGTTGGTGAATGGCCGTAGGATGTTGTCCATTAGCCTCATGAAGGTTGCAGGGGCATTCGTCAACCCGAAAGGCATGACCAAACATTCGAAAAGGCCCTCCTTGGATTTGAATGCAGTCTTCCACACATTAGAGGGTTCGATTGGTACCTGGTGATACCCAGACTTCAAGTCGATCTTGCTGAAATATTTTGCGCCCTTGAGTTGGTCTAGAAGGTCATCAATCCATGGGATCGGGTACCTATTCCGAACAGTGATCTTGTTCAGTGCCCGATAGTCAATGCAGAGTCTCCAAGTCCCATCCTTCTTCTGCACCAATATGATCGGGCTCCCATAGGGTGATGAACTCGGTCGGATGTGACCTTTCTGCAACAGCTCCTGAATCTGCCTCTTGATTTCATCATTCTCCAGGACAGAGCACCCGTAGATGGGTCCATTGGGCAGTGGTGCACCTGGGGTTAGATCAATGGGGTGCTTGACCTGGCAGTGTAGAGGCACCCCTGCGGGGGAGGTGAAGATGTCCTCGTACTCTTCCAAGACCTTATCCATCTATTGTTTTTGTGCAGTGGGGCCTTGTCTAGAGGTCATGGACACAGTCTTCCTCTTTCCCTGAGGGTGGATCATCAGGAAAACAAATTTCCTGGTTTTGGAAATGAGCTTACTGCATTGTTTTGCAGTAACCAAAGAGATGGTGGTAGGCGTTGCTATCTCCGGTATCCTATACATCTTATTTCCCAAAGTGATAATAACAGCATGAGGCCTGGACTCATACACAGCATGTCACTTCCATAAGTACGGTTGGCCTAATAATACATCAGAAACATCAAGAGGAGTAATGTCACATAATACCTCATCCGTGAAGGGCTTGATGTTGTAGGGAAGGTGACATTGTCGACTGACGCGGAGGTCCCGTCCTTGGTGTAACCACCCGATGGTGTATGGTTGTGGGTGTGTTGTGGTCGGCAAGCCCAACCGCTTCACGACCTCTACCGAGATGAGGTTCTTCTGGCTCGCACTGTCGACAGTGAACTGCAACGGGGAACCTTTTACCCACATCTTGGAATGGAAGAGACGCTCTGCCTCCTCTGGATCTTCGATTGGTACCTGGTGATACCTAGACTTCAACTCGATCTTGCTGAAATATTTTGGCCCCTTGAGTTGGTCCAGAAGGTCATCAATCCATGGGATTGGGTACCTATTATGAACAGTGATCTTGTTCAGTGCCTGATAGTCAATGCAAAGTCTCCAAGTCCCATCCTTCTTTTGCACCAATACGATTGGGCTCCCACAGGGCGATGAACTCGGCCGGATGTGACCTTTCTGCAATAGCTCATGAATCTACCTCTTGATTTCTTCATTCTCCAGGACAGAGCGCCGGTAGATGGGTCCATTGGGAAGCGGTGCACCTGGGCTCAGATCAATGGGGTGCTTGACCTGGTAGTGTAGATGCACCCCTGTGGGGGAGGTGAAGATGTCCTCGTACTCCTCCACGACCTTATCCATATGCTATTTTCATGCAGTGGGGCCTTGTCTGGAGGTCATGGCCACAATCTTCCTCTTTCCCTAAGGGCGGATCATTAGGAAAACAAATTTCCTGGTTTGGGAAATGAGCTTACTGCATTGTTTTGCAGTAACCAAAGAGATGGTGGTAGGCGGTGCTATCTCCGGTATCATGTATAGCTTATTTCCCAAAGTGATAATAACAACACGAGGCCTAGACTCATACACAACATGTCACTTCCACAAGTACAGTTGGCGTAATAATACATCAGAAACATCAAGAGGAGCAATGTCACATAATACCTCATCCATGAAGGGCTTGATGTTGTAGGAAAGGTGACATTGTCAACTAACGCGGAGGTCCTGTCCTTGGTGCAACCACCTGATGGTGTATGGTTGTGGGTGTGCTGTGGTCGGCAAGCCCAACTGCTTCGTGACCTCTACCAAAATGAGGTTCTTCTGGCTCCCATTGTCGACAATGAACTATAATGGGGAACCATTTACCCACATCTTGGAATGGAAGAGATGCTTTGCCTCCTCTGGATCTTCTGGGTCCTCCTTCTGGATATTCATGGTGGCAATGGTGGCTTTGGGCTCCGCATTGATAATCTAATTCCCCCTATCATTCCCCTTGTCAGGTTTTGATTCAGAGTCAGAGCATGCAACTAATTTAGAAGCCTTCAAATCGACTACCAGTGACTGCTTGGCCCGACACTCACTTGTGTTGTGACTGGAGCTCTTATGGAACTCACACCACTTCCCCATGTCCTTTTTTGGCTTCGTGGTGTTGTTCTTTGCTTATGGATTTGGAGGGTTGTCCTAGGATGCCCCACCTTGTATTGGTCCTTTGTTTTGCGGTTTTGGAGTACCTTTCCTGTGTTTCTAATTTGCAGACCCAAAGTCTCACTTCTTCTATTTGAACTTCTGCTCAATCTTGGCAGCATATCGGTATGCCACACCAAGTGAGGAGATGTCAAGGAACTCCATTTCCTCCTGAATGTATCTATGCAGAGAACTTCGGTACTTTAACACCAAATTTTTCTCTGAATCTTTGATACCCAACTTTGTGCGTAGGGTATGAAACAGATTTGTCATCTCATGCACATCTTGGTCCCTTTGTTGTTGCAACGTAGTCCATTGTATGTATTTTTCCTCATAGCTCCCCACGGGATAATATTGTTCCTTGATGGTGTCTCGGAAAGAATTCCAAGTGGGTGTGGCCGAGAACAAAGAGGGTTCTCCCTCACCCTCTTGCTCCAAGTAGGTTTCCCACCAGTCCTTGACATGGGGGGTGGCTTTGAGGAGTGCGAAAATAATCTTTTCTCGATCGGAAAAGTCATGAACCGAGAAATATGCTTCTGACAAATTCAACCATATATCTACAACATCTGCATCTATTTGGCCATCAAATATGGGAATTTCAAAGTTTACTTGTACCTTAAAAGGAGTGGCACCTCCAGAGTGGCTTCTGGATGTCGATGCACCGCTAGTCAGAATCTG
The DNA here is from genome assembly GCA_900067695.1 of Picea abies. NCBI lineage: Eukaryota > Viridiplantae > Streptophyta > Pinopsida > Pinales > Pinaceae > Picea > Picea abies. The sequence goes on from CBVK0100413689.1 coordinate 4,305, forward strand.
TTGAAGAATCTGGGCAAAGTTTTCCATCATCGTGTTCCTTTGTTTCTCGAGGGCCTCCTCGAGAAACATTTTGATAAGATCTCCTACTCCATCATCTTTCTTTTCTTCCCCCATTGGTGGTTGTTGGGGTTTGTGAGGCTGATCTTGCAAAGGTTCAACCAGATCAAGCCCCAACTCCTTATACCCCCATCTCGTTGGGGACATGTAAAGAAGGATCGAGAATGAGCAAACCACTATAATACCACTGATTTGGATTTATGTAGGAACACAATGAAATACAAAAATACACATAAACATAGAGATGCAGCGGAAATAATACTTTATTTCATTAATAACAAATGACTGAAATATGCTTACAGACAGAATGGAAATAAACTAACTAGGGCATTAGTAGCTTATCTCTGAGAAGAGATGTGGTTGCTACTCGCATCTATGAGAAGATCCTTACAATGAGGCTCTAGAGGCATTTTTACAATAGATGAGAATGCCAAAATTCATAGACATCCAAAAACCTAACCCTAGGAGATGAAGCACCAAAAGTCATGTGGGCCCCGTTTGGGTGAGTTAGTACATCAACTTCTCGGGGTCGTAACTTTTGCATACGATCTCCATTTTAGGCGTGTGATAGCTCGTTGGAAAGGTATCATCAAGGAGATCCATTTTGGGGGATCAATTATTCCTTCATCTATATTTGATAACCTCTATCTCAAAAAAACCTTCATTTGGGCCCTCAAAATGGCCCCGGAAGTTAAAACCTGCTAAAATTAGTAAATTGCCAAAATTGCCAGAAAACTATTTTGAGCCAGTTGGAAAAGGTGGATGGCCACCGATATCCACCTGGATCATGATGCCACGTTTTTTATGGGTGAGATAATATCAAAGAAACATCGTTTAAAATAGAGATTACCATATATAAGAGAGATTGTTACCATATTCGTTGGGAGTCTTCCATCATGTGCTGCTTGAATTCAAGACGAGAACAAATCATTGAGTATCTTTGTCGAAGCTTATTTTGATCAATGCAAAGTTTGTAGAATGCATGAGAAAAGGGACGATACTCCACATGAAATTTCAGATTTGAGGGTGTGTATAAATGTCAAATACCAATGACTTCATTCAAAAACATGCAACAACGACATTAAGCAATCCATGCATGTGACTTATGAGAAAGCACACAAATATTGAATTGAAATCAAGGGACCATCAATTTCGTGTGGTATATGGATATCATTGGAAATCTTATAACAAATCCCATAACCGCATATTCAAAAGATAGAGGAATGAGTCATGGGGGGTCAGTCTTCCAAGTTGAATAAAAGAAAAAACATGGAGAAAAGGAAGAAAAACCATGTTAATCATCTATACCTCTGCATGACTTATTTGATTAAATCACATAAATATCTGAGCTAGCGAGCCTTAGTTAAAATGACATGGATCAGTACCAGAGAGTGGAGAAACCCCGACTGGAGACTCCAATAAATGAAATGAAATCCAGATAACTACCAAAGGGAAAAATGCAGAATTACATCACAAATGCAACCAGCCTTTGTCAAAAGGAAAAATCCTCAGTTGAAATAATTCTAAAAGCTATGGGAAGGGCAATCAACAAGACTGTAACTATTGCAAAGATTATCAAGAGAATGATTGCTGGTCTACATCAAATTACTAGTATTGGATCAATTGACATAACTGATTCATGTGAATTGCTGGAGGAAGGCCTTCTTCCACTGGAAACCACACGAAATGTATCCATGATTACAATTATTTTATCCACCAAAGAGCTGGAGGTAGTGATTAATGGGTGGTTCAATGCAGATTATTGAGTATTGAAGAGATCACTAGACATGGATACCAATTGTTATAAAATATACAAATCGCTAGACACAGATACCAATTGCTATTAAATATAGACGCAGATCTCATCAATGGATTTACCTCTTTCACAACAACATAAGTGTCAAATTGGCACATCGATCATTTTCAGTTGTCTCCCTTCATGAATTGTCCTTCATTGATTTCACCTTTCGGGAGAGATCCTTTAAATTCATCAACTTGAAACCAATTGCAGATACAATGGCTATGAGCTCCCATTTTCGACAGAGAGCCATGAAACATGGTGAAATATTTGAAAATTAAAGCAGGGAATACCAGACACCATCCATGGAAGACATGGTTATGCATTCACAAACTCTCTCGACAACTGCATCATCGAACCCTACTTCCAATGATAACGCGAGTTCGAGTTCAATCTATGCTTGGTGAATGTCTTATAAAATCACCTAAATCGATATGTTGCATAGATTTGGCATGTAGATGAGTTTGAAGCTGATCAACCATAATATTTCTTCATTTCCTTTCTCAGACAATTTCCATGGAGCACTCTCAACTATCACCGAAAAAAATCAGATCTACACAAATGTTGTAAGGAATGTGGCTATGAAATCAATTTGTCCATTAAAAACTATCATGCAATTACTAGGCCTCTAAGATCATAAGCCCTCTGATACCAATTGAAGAAATTGAGCATAACAATATTAGGACAAGAAGATTGGTGGAAAAGGCCTCAAGCCATAATTCTCAACATTGTATTCATCTTAATGATACAAATATATAATACAATAATTAAACCACCTCAATTGTTCTCACATCGACAACTCATCAGGAGATAAGGTAGGAGGAGGAAATATAGGAATCTAGAAACACACTTAGGATGACAACTATATCCTAGCATGTGAAATATACAAAGGTGGTATACTAAGACTTAATGATTATATATGAGAAAGAGGCTAACACTTCCACCCCTAGATAGATGGCCAAACCGAGGTTGTAAATTAAATGATTGTGCATATCCTTTGCATGTATAATTCCAATCACCCTCGCACATGGGATGAGAGCCTTCCCTATGTCCAATATAGCTACAACTGATCCCTACATAGCTCAACCGGCCACAACCCCTTTCAGGTGGGGTTGGGATTCCAACCATTGGGTTCCATAGATATTGCACTTCCCCTTGCGGGCACCTCAACCGAATCATATCTTGATCCAACTGAAGCTAACAAAGACACCCGGTTCATTGAGCGGATCCAACACAGGATATCCTACAGAAGTCCAATGACAAGTACAAGCATCGCCATGATCAACATCGGGTGCCACATAAGTTTCAGGTGGGCGACAAATTTTGGTTTCACTTACAGAAAGAACACCTTACAATACCCCATGGGAATCTTCTCCCACTCTATTATGGGTTGTACACCATCACCAAGGCCATGGTGGACAATGCTTTTGAGCTCAACATTCCTCCTTTCCTTGGCCTGCACACGGTGTTCAACATGGATATCCTTCGCCCTTATTTCCCACCATTATTGGACACCTCAGAAATAGCAGAAAAACTGACACCAACAGAGCTCAACCTCGAATACATACAACATGCATCATGTGATCAGATTGTGGACACACAGATCAAGGGTACTCGACAAAAAAGGATCCAACTTTATCGAGTCGTCAAAGCAGGGCAACTCCTGCACCAAGGAAAGTTTCTCACCTGGGGCCAAATTCAATAGAAATTTCCTCATCTGATGGGGAAACTAAATGCAATGGATACCATTGCATCCTGAGGAGGGAGGCTTGATCCAGGTGGATATTGGTGGCCACCCACCATTTCCAACTAGCTCAAAACAATTTTCTGGCAATTTTGGTAATTTACTATTTTTAGTAGTTTTTCTGGTCCTGAAACTTCTAGAGCTGTTTTGAGGCCCTAAACGACATTTTTTGGGAAAACAGGGAGCAATATCAAAGTTCCTTTGATATTTCCCCCAAAATGAATCTCCTCGACGATACCTTTCCAATGGGCTATCATGCGCCTAAAATGGAGATCGTATGCAAAAGTTACGACCCTGGAAAGTTGATGTACTAACTTACCCAAATGGGGCCCACATGAATTTTGGCGCTTCATCTCCTAGGGTTAGGTTTTTGGATGTCCGGGGTTTTTGGCATTCATGTTTATTGTAAAAGGGCCTTTGGAGCCTCATTGTAATCATCTTCTTGCAAATGAGTGCAGCCGTCACATCTCTTCTTAGAGATAAGCCGTCACCATTCCAGCAAGCTTGTCTCCGCTGCATTTTACAGTTTCAACTTATTTTCTTATTGAGTAGAAAACCAGTTTTATTGTATCTCTATTATTTTTCATTAAGCACCTGCTAATAATCTGTATTCATTTCGTTCTTCTCATAAAATGCGGATCATCAACTCTAAAAAAAATTGTTTGGAGAAAGAAGATAACTATTTAGTTTATTGCAGATTACACTAGTATGGAGAGTAAATGGTGTAGGTTATGGCATATCCAAGGCTACCTCCATACAATAATCTCTAGGGTTACTAGAGAATCCTCTCCTTTTCAAAAAATAAGGTTGGAATCTAATTGTCCCACAACATTGGCAGTACATTAATAAGAATAAGATGGGGTTCCCTCTCTGCTATTACTATCTTAATGTGGCTCTCATGGTTTCCACGAACTTGCAAATAAGTAGAGAATTACTTGACACTAAGGATACATACGCTAAGCAGTCACAGGAAGAGATTAGGTGTTTGAAGGTACAGGTAAGAGATGAGGGGAGTGGAATATGGTACAGAAGAAAGGAAATCAGTTAACAATATTTTATGTTAATGGATTCAACACATATTGGCTCATGGTATTTTTAGTGGATACTCCCACTAAATACAAGGTTACAGAATTGTTATGGTAGGTAGCCTCTGCTAGATTCAGATTAGTCTGAACATAGGCTTTGAATGATGGTGGATGGAGAGCCCTACAAAAATATCCATATGTTTATGATGAAGAAGTTTTCAGGGAAAGTAGATAATGCATACATACCTTTACATTAATTGATAAAAAATAATTAAGTGCTTGGGTGGTTAATTCATATAATATATGTTGATTATTTCAGACTCTATATTTTGTTATCAATGAATAAAAAAAGAATAAAATTCTCCTAATTTTATGTTTGTATAACAACTAGGAAACATACTCAGAAAAAACGCAATAGGTCAAATGGGGTTGATATGCAGGCATTACCACTACCTTGGGACTGAACCAATTCACATAAATTGTATAGCTCTCCATTTCCTTGGGGATGAACTAATTCAAGTTGAGGGGAAAAAGTGCCCAACTGTTGTAGAGAGTAGTCATCGAAGTCTCCACTACCTTGGGGATGAACTAGTTCCTAAAAAAGTGCCCAACTGTTGTAGAGAGTAGTCATCGAAGTCTCCACTACCTTGGGGATGAACTAGTTCCTAGAAACAATCCAACTCTAAACTCCCTTGATATGTTCCTAGAAATGGTACAATCATGGAGAACAAGCCTATAAAGATATCTGATCCAATCTAAGATCAACAAGATATTAGGGAGATACATAGTGGGGCATTCAACAATGGAGGGAGGGACATTTGACAATGGAATGAGGGAAGCCACTCAGTGGATGAAACATAAAAGGCGGATGAAACATAGAAGAACATTAAATAAAGCCATAATGATACATTTGGAAATGGAGGGAGGGACATTTGGCAATGTAGAGAAGCAATAAGCCACATGTGAATGATAAGTGACTTGGTACATGCTTTTAGATGTGCAATGGAATATAGTTAGGTGGAACTTAGGTAACAAAAGATACTAAGACAAATCAATGAAACTAAATCGAAGTAAGAGTCATAGTATTAATCGAATTTCAAGTAATACATTACAAAAAAGTTAGTGAAAACTTAGGACATAAAATATACTACCCTCCTCCGTAGGGAAGAGGCCAAACAAGAGAAACAAGTTGCAAATTTTCCAAAACAAAAAGGTGGATGGGTTTCCGATGTTTTTAAACAAAACTTAATATTAAAAAGAAAAAAATATATATATTTTGTGCAAATTAATAAAATGGATGCAATCCGATTATTAATAGTCCCTTGAGCCCCAAGGGTAGAGACTAATAATGAGTAAAATAGAGAAATGGAAATGGGAGAGACTAATAATGAGTGCAATAGAAAAATAGAAATACCTGGAATAGTGGGTGTAGTTGTAATGACGTGAGGAAGATAAAAATTGATCGTGTGGATATGAGGATACACAACGATAATTTCACTAATCACTTCTCTGTGCCATCCACCCTATTACAAGGAAAATCTCTCTATGACTAGAGGTAAACCACAACAGATGAAAATGATTGTAGAAATCAACACTAATCTCAGGTATGCTATATAAACAAATATGCTAGCAAGAGAAGATAAAAGGCCTACCTCGTCCAGATGTTCATTGAAGTCCACCGTTGAGCACTTGACTCAAAGAAATACAACTGAAACTTGTACTCAACAACCAAGAAACGCAAACATATGGTGATAATATATAATGTTAGCACATTCAATAGCATAATCCATCAACATTCATAACAAATACACCCATGGAATAACAATTCAAATATTTGAATAACAATTCAAATATTTGCAAGATATTAATTGGATGAGAAAAGAGTATTTCTATTAAAATGTAATCATCATAAGTTAATGAATTACAAACTTCTGTGCCGGCACGGTTCATAAATGAGAAACTATGTCCCTTCCATATGGGCCTTCACCACTTCAATCCTCCACCAAAGGCAACCTCATATAAGAGAGACAATGAGGTTCTCAATCAAGTAGGGAAGAGCTTGGGGACTAAACAATGTGTTTAGACTTAAAAGGACAAAGGGATGCAAACTCAATATGAAGTGAATAATTTCTCCAGCGTAACGTTTCTCTCAAAGTTGAATTCTTCTCCTCCTTTCCATAGCTCGGATTTGACCCATTTGTATAGCCTTCAAGTGGAACTGAAGGGTCGAGTCAGAATGTTTCCAGTATACGAAAGGTCAAGGATCATGGATCTCATGATGTGACATTGAAACCTGATACCATTTTTTAATTTTGGGCACAACTACCGATGTACGCAGGTTGTAGTGGTGCAACTTGCATATACACATGTTGTACTATATGTAGGGCACGTATATGTGGAAAAATAATGTTTTTATCTCTAGGATTTGCAAAAAGGGACTTCAAGTCTACATAGGGAAATGGAAAAAGGCCCTATGTGAAGGTTTGCATAGGGTGAGGAAAATATTGCTATAACACACCCAAGTCCACCAGCGTTTCAATGTCTTTGAAGCCATTGTAACTAGTTAAGATCTCCCTCATATCTAACTTTTTGAGGGAGATCATTGTTGCATTGAAGACATAGTTGACCTCCGGGTTTCTTGCTGTTGGCAATATTTCTTGTAAAGGGGGCTAGAACGCAAAATAAAGGGTTAAAAACCCACTTGTCCTAAGTTTTGAATGTTATGCACCCATGGTAAGTGACAAGCAAGTCCGAGCGGCAGCGATTCGCGCACCCGGATCAATGGTTCATATTGGATTTCAGACCCCCCTGCCTTTCTACCTTTAAGTAGGGGGGGGGTTCGGAATTGGGGGTGCACCTCTTTGACGGTCCAGATCAGCGCGCTCAGATCAATGGCGATAAAGGAAATTCTGGACCCCCCCTACCTTTCTACCTTTAAGAAGGTGGGGTCTGGAATCGTGGATGCAACTTTCCGACGTCCAAGATCTTAGTGCCCGGATCAACAGTGCTCACGCAACTCCGTCCTTCTCATTCGATTTGTATTTAGCAAGCGTGGTCCCTTATCCTGTCTCGTCATCCTCCAGAACCACCTTTCCCTTGTCCCCATGTGTCATCCTTCCTCCCCCTCTCTTTCATCAAGATGGCCTTTTCCCCATCTCATCGTCCACTCACCACCCGCCACGTGTCCTTTCCCTCCATGTCGGCCTCCCACTAAAATGTGTCTACTACTCCTTCCCTCTTGCCTCCTTCACTTATTTCTTGTGTCGTGTGTGTTTCCTATAACCTCGCTCGCCCCCTTTTCTGTTCAAGCCTTGTCCTCATAGTCCGACGCCACCACTCCTGTCATGCGCCCCACTTTTCGCGTTAGCCTCCATGTCCATCCTTCAAGCTATTCAGTTATTCCAGATGGCAGTGCGAAGAGTCTGCCATGTCCCAAAGTGATGAGTTGGCCAGATTGTTCTCAATCCCAAGAAAGCAGTTATTGAAGCGGTTGGTGGTGGTTAGACATCGTCTCCGCCATAATGGGTAAGTCCTGCAATGAATTAAAGGCACGTCGAGTCACCGATGAAACTGTCAGAAAGTCGATCGCGTCTACCATAAGTTGCACAACCATTCAGAAATTGCAGGTGTTAACTGTCAGAAGCCATGCAGACACAAAGATTTTAATGCTACGTCTTGATTTTGTTGTTGTTGTTAGTTTGAGTATATGTAGGCGTTTTCGCCATTTTTGTATCTATCGATGGTAGAGCTAAGCTCCCGACTATAAAGTTTTAACAAACATTCTGGTTTCCTGGCTATGTATCTGTGTTTGAGACTTCTTGGTTTATGACCAATAGTTCCCCTTTTTCATCTATGATTCATCTCATGCCAGAGAGTTCACAGTCGAAGGATTCGCGTGGATTGTGCAATTTTGTTATGATAAAGGATTTGTTGTGACAATGTTGTGTTCTCTAGTCTTCTGTGTTTGAATGTAAAACGATTTTGTGTTCAAATGATTTCTTCTCCAGTCTGTTACAAACCAGATGTCTGTGATAGAATTTCACATTCTCCTCATGCAAGTCTTCCCCCTACTCACCCTTTATTACAGCTCACTGTTTGAAGTTTATCAAGATCTCATCCATCCATGCATGCATGGCCTAGTTTATGCGTTGAGATGATATCGTTATGGGTTTTTCTCCATTTGATCACCTCTTTAAAACAAATCATGACATTAAAATGATGGGTGTCGGTCTCTTCTCCTGCAAGCAATCCAGGAGTGACTTCCAACTCCGACATTTCTGGCGTCGTTCCCGGGGACGAAGTTGAATATTTTCCCTGGGATTGAACGACAAAGATTAAACTGATTCTGAAGGTACATCAGATATCAGAACTTGAAGATTGCTACTGTGCACCTGGTGACTCCATTGTGATGACTCCATTGTGGCGAACCCATTGGATTAGTTGTGGCTTCCGGTGGCAGACACACGCGATCCTATCGACAACTACCTCTGGCTGCTACTGAAGAAAATCCAGAGGCGATTCTCAGAAAAGGAAAGGCTCCTCAAGGAGAAAGATTCACCTCTGAATTAGGTATTTCCCCTCCTCCTTCTGTAAGAACTCCATTTTCATATTCTCATCTTCCTAGTCATCCTTCCTCTGAGGTTTCCCATTTTCTGAATTTTGGGAGTGTTCCTGCTGAGTTTTCTCCTCCTGGTCTAGTATCAGAGGGAGAGATCCTTGTCACTTCCCCCTCCCTGGAAGTTTTGCCTCAGTACAGACCTTAGGCCTCAGAAGGTTTCACCACCCCTCCTTTTATTATCCCCACTGCACGAAGAGAAGTAGCTGCACATTCAGGTCCCTTAGACCTCTCTCTGTTTTTCCCGTCATCCCCTTCAAGGACCACTTTTCCTACATCTCCCGTTCACTCTCCTTCTCCTCCTAGTTCTCCTCCACCTAATATCCCTATTGCTGGTGCTAATCCCCCTCCGACTAGAATGGATGCCATAGTTACTGCTAGATATGCTCCCTTGATCCTACCTCATCCCATGAATCCTCTCCCTGTTGGAGACTACTTGAAGTACATGCCCAAGTTCACTGGGGAAGGAGACATAACTATAGAAGAGCACCTAGCTGCCTTCTATAGTTATGCAGATAATCTGAACATTGAAAATAAATATGTCTGGATGAGAGTCTTTGTTTAGAGCTTGGATGGTGAGGTTAGGAAGTGGTTCAGGGGGCTGGCCCCTGGATCTATTGCTGGAATTGAAGCCCTGGATAATGTTTTCCTGAGACAGTGGGGAGATAGGAAAGATTACATATATTACATGACAGAGTTTGGGTCTCTGAAGAAGATGGAAGGAGATTCTATCTCTGACTTCTCCAAAAGATTCAATAAAATGTATAACAAGATTCCTGTAGATATAAAACCCTCAGAGGCCTCTGCCCAAATTTCATATGCTGGTGCATTTGACCCTGATTTCTGTCTTTTATTAAGAGAAATAAGAGCTACCTCCTTGACTCAAATGCAAGATGCAGCCATAGAGGTGGAATCCAACATATTAGCGGCTGACAGACTGAGGAACAGTGCCTATGCAGACAAAAGAAAGGGAAAATCAGAAGCCTCAACTTCCGGCCCATCATTGCCCCACCCTCAAGTAAATGAGCTGACCCAGGTGATGAACTTTCTGAAAGAAGAAATAGAGAGATTGAAAGTGGAAAGGAATCAAATGAGCAAGGGTCCTTAGAACACCGAGAACAGAGCAGGTTTCAGAAGGTCAAATAATTTCACTCCTCCAACTATGCACAGAGAGAAGGAAAGAGACAGAGACGACCAAAGAATTCAGGCTCCCTTCCAGAACAATTTTGTGGATGATGAAGAAGAAGGAGAAACAGACGAGCCTGAGCCTAAAATCCACTGCTTAGAAGTCACTCCCCCTTTCCCTCATATGACCCAATCATCATACGAGGATTCTCTCATGAACATTCAGCTAAATGAATTAAGTAAGGGAGACAAGGTTAGCGGTGGTCGAGGCAGGTATATCCTGAGATCCAACAAGAAGGAAGCAACACCTGATGTTTCGGAGCAGTCTACTAGAGCAGAAAAGCCTGCTGATGAGGTAGCAGACAGTCACAGAGGTAAGAAGGCCCAACCCCTCTCTCCCATTGTCCAAAAGCATGCCCCTGAAATTAGAGAAATTCCAAATCTTATATCTTCCTTTAATTTCGAGCATGAGATCCAAAAAATCAGAATCCCTTTGCCCCTCACTGAGCTAATCAAACACGGTGAATTCAAAAAACGTTTCTCTAACCTTTTGAAATCTGAAGCCTCAGGCCCTTCCACAGACTTCATAAACCTCCAAGATGAAAAGCCAGCGGTTTTCCTAGGCCCCATGGTAGAAGAAAGAGATGACTCATCCCCTCCCTTCTACACCTCCCTGAACATACATGACAAAGTGTTGCATAACTGTTTAATGGATTCAGGAGCCTCTCACAACCTGATGCCTAAAGATGTCATGGAAGAATTAGGACTGGAAGTCACCCGAGCCTATCACGACCTCTATTCTTTTGACTCCAGGAGAGTGTAATGCTTGGGAGTTATCAAGGACCTGGTAGTCTCTTTGTTTCATTTGCCCATGAAGAGTATGGTCATGGATATTGTGGTAGCTGATGTTCCCCCCAAGTTTGGCATGCTGTTGTCAAGGTCTTGGATTAAGAGACTTGGAGGGACATTACATATGGATCTCACGTATGCCACCATTCCATTTTTCGGAGGGGAACATAGGATATTATATAGAGAAGCCCAGCTAGCCTACATTGTCAGTGATGAAGCAAACCCCACTAATCACCCCATCTTTGCACTTGACACTGGCTTAGGGTCTAGCTTGTTACAGGTCACTGAGACTCCTGAGGCCCCTTTGCAAATCAGAAAGCATCCCATTCTTAATCAGGGAATGCCTCCTCCAACCACCTCTGTTTGGAAGATGTTCTTTGATGGAGCTTCTTCCAGTATAAGTGCAGGTGTCAGAGTGGTATTCAAATCCCCTTCTCAAGAGACCATATCTCTGTCATACAAGATGGAGTTTGAAGTCACCAACAACGTGGCAGAATATGAAGCCCTGGTTCTGGGATTAAGGGCTACAAAAGAAATGGGAATTAAGGAGATGGTTGTGTTCGGAGATGCAGAATTAATTGTCCAGCAGGTCAGAAGCATCTATCAGGCCAACAATCCTCGACTCAAGAATTACAGGAAGGAGGTATGGGACTTAGTTGATAATTCTTTCTTGGCCTTCAACATCTCTTTCATTCCCAGGGAAGAAAATGCCCCAACCGACTTTTTAGCTTTCACAGTTAGTTTGCTCGAAGTTCCTGTGCTGCCAACTGTCAAATCTGATGTCGAAATAAGATACAGACCCTCTGTACCAGAAAATGTTAGACATTGGAAGGTATTTGATGATCAGGAGATCGAAAAGTTTCTCTAGTCCATTGATGACTTTTCTGCGTCACACATAGATGAGGATCCTGACGTGGAAGGTGACCATCACCCTGAGGGGTTTTTGAATGAAATTGCTAACCATCAGATTATTCAACTACCGAGCAATCACATACCTAAAGGTCTAATCCCATTAGAAAGATTGTTCGACGGGAATGATGTGGCAGTAGGGGGGAGAGTTTCTGGTGAATAAGATGATATAGCTGAGTGCAACATAGGCACACTAGAGGAGCCTAAGTTTGTCAAACTATTAGGAAGTTTGACCAAAGAACAGAAGGCAAAAGATACTGAGTTGTTAAGGGAGTTTGCCGATGTGTTCGCATGGACCTACGAAGACCTCAAGACATATGACACATTAGTCATTGAGTACAAAATCCCACTGAAAGAAGAGTCTAAGCCATTCAAGCAGAAGCTGAGATAGATAAATCCCACGCTGTTACCTGTCATGGAGAGAGAGGTGAAGAAGCTGCTAGATGCCCAGATCATTGTTCCCTTGGGATACTCTGACTGGGTGGCCAATTTGGTCCCAGTGAGAAAGAAGAATGGAGAAATCAGACTCTATGTCGATTTCAAGAACCTGAACAGAAGTTCAAGGAAGGACAATTATCCCCTACCCAACATGGAGCACATATTGTAGAAGGTCACCGGTGCTTCCATAATATCCATGATTGATGGTTTCTCTGGCTACAATCAGATATCAGTCACGCCTGAGGACAGGGAAAAAATAGCCTTCACTACTACTTGGGGCACATTCATGTATGCCAAGATGCCTTTCGGACTGATGAATGTGGGAGCAACATTTCAGCAAGCCATGGACATAGCCTTCATCGGAGAGAAAGATAAGTTTGTGGTGATTTACTTAGATGACATAACAATCTTTTCCAAGACTGATGAAGAGCATCGCTACCACTTGAAGAAGGTGTTCCAGAAGTGTCGGAGGTATGGCTTATCTTTAAACCCCAAGAAATCATTGTTTGTTATGCAAGAGGGAAAGCTATTGGGCCATATAGTATCACGAGAGGGAGTGAGAATTGACCCTGATAGGGTAGAAGCAATTTAGGCTCTGTCACTTCCCAGATCTAAGAAAGAGGTTCAGGTATTTTTGGGAAGGATTAATTTTCTGAGGAGGTTTGTTTCAAATTTTGCTGAGCTGGTGAAACACATCACAACCATGCTCAGGAAGGGGAATGAAGTGAAATGGACTACTGAACCTAGAGAGTCTTTTGTTCAAATAAATAAGGCGTTGACTGAAGCACCTATGCTAATCAGTCCCGATTATTCCAAAGACTTTCTGATATTTTCTTTTGCTTCCTGCGATACAGTAGCAGCAGTCTTACTGCAGAAAAATGATAAAGGGAAGGAGCAACCTATTGCCTTCTTTAGCAAGGCACTGAGAGATGTAGAGATCCGGTACAAGATCATGGAGAAGCAGGCTTATGCCTTGGTGAAAGCTCTCAAAGATTTCAGAGTCTATTTCTTGCATTCAAAGATCACTGCATATGTCCCTTCAGCTTCTGTGAATGACATCCTTATACAACCTGACATAGATGGAAGAAGAGGTAAATGGATCGCCAAGATCCTAGAGTTTGATTTAGAGATTAAGCCCACCAAGCTGATAAAGGGGCAAGGTTTAGACAAGTTGCTAGATGAATCAAATTGCAGGGTCTTGGGAATCAATTTCATCAATGAGCAAGCAGAGTCATCCAGCAGGAGTTCCCAAAGAACTGTACCACTAGCATCATGCACCTGATACAAGGATATCTTATAATTTCTGAAAGAATCAAAGCCTCTTGATGGATTAGGGAAAAGTAAATCCAGAGCCTTAAAGCTCAAAGCGGTCAGGTATTGTCTCATTGACCAAACCTTGTATTGGAAAGACCCTCTGGGAATATTACTAAGGTGTCTGGACCGACAGCAGGCCCAGACGGTTATGTTCAACTTCCATAGCATTCTCTGTGGAGGTCATCATTTTTGGAATACCACAGCTCACAAGATCCTCCAAGCTGGGTATTACTGGCCCACCTTATTTCCTGATGTTTGGAGGGAAATCGGAGCTTGCATTAAATGCCAAAAATTCTCAGGCAAGCAACAGCTCAAATCTCTACCATTAAAACCTGTGGTAGTTTCAACACCCTTTCAGCAGTGGGGATTGGATTTCATTGGAGAAATTCAATCTCCCTCAAGTGGCCAACACAGATAAATTCTAACTGCAACCGACTACTTCACCAAATGGATAGAAGTTGTCCCCACCAGAAGCACTTCTCACAAAGTGATAATCAGCTTCCTGGAAGATATTATATCCAGGTTTGGTTCCCCCAGAAGAATTGTTACTGATAATGCCTCTTCCTTTCGATCTGAGCCTCTGGTCAAGTTTTGTGATCAGTTCCAGATTGCACTGATTCGCTCCACTCCCTACTATCCTCAAGGAAATGGACTGGCAGAGTCCTCCAATAAAAGCCTAATCAAGCTTATCAAGAAGCTGTTGGAGGACAATAAAAGGGCCTGGGACTCAAAGCTCAAATTTTCTCTTTGGGCTGATCGGGTGACAACAAAGAAATCGTTGGGCATCTCACCTTTCCAGCTGGTTTATGGAATAGAGGTCATTTTCCCCACTCAGCTCGCCCTACCTGTGGCAAATCTCCTCCAGGACTTTGAAGGGGAACCTAACCATGTGCTCAGAAGGATTCATCATATGGTGGAAGTGCAGTAGATCAGAGATAAGGTCCTGGACAAAGCTTACAATCATCGACAAAAGATCAAGCAGGCTTTTGACAGGAAGAGCAAAAAGAAAGAATTTGAGCAGGGTGACGTGGTGCTCAAATGGGATGCACCCAGGCAGGAAAAGGGAAAACACAGTAAATTTGATGCCCTCTAGTTTGGGCCTTTCAAGATCCTTGAAGTATTTTCAAACAACACTTACAGGTTGCAGGATCTGGAAGGCAATTGTTGTGGGGTAATCTACCCTACGGACCAATAAGCTAGGGTTCT
>CBVK0100413690.1:0-19380 GCA_900067695.1 Picea abies
CTCTTCCGATCTCACCATTGGCCTTTGGAAGCCTTGGACGCCATCTTTGCAGCCCTAGACGTCACCAATGAGCTAGGGTTATCACTTTGGAGGCATTCATAAGACTATTGGCACATGTGGGCAAGATTTTAGGCCTTTGGAGGTCCATCGTTTCATCTCCCTTGCCCAGTGTTCTGCACTTGAGGCCCAACGTCACCCTAGAGGGGCATGACGTCACCCTTGGAGGGATTCTTAAATGCAAATTAATTTTATTTTGTCAAATTTTAATTTTTGTAATTAACTGGCCAGGTCGGCCCAGCAGTTTTGAATTTATGTTAATTTTGGGCCAAATTTGGTATAAATAAACAAAAAGTACATTAATTTTTCATCATCACTCTCACTTGGGAGAATGGAGGTCTGAAATTGGCACCCTACTAAGGGTTATTGGCTGAAATAAGGGAGGCGCTACTCTTTTAAGGCTTGTTTTTGGCACTTGGATCAATTTAATGGAGTATTTTGGCAATCTAGCATTGTTTTGCATGATTATTCTTGGTGCAAGTAGATTTTTTACTTTGTCATTGTTTAAATGGTTATAGTATGGTTTGCTTGCTCATATAAGATTATGAAATTGCATGCCTAATTGATGCTTGAAATAACAAACTTAAGGTCCTACTTTCTTTCTTTTCATTTGCCAAGTTTCATTGAATTGGTCTAGTAACTAATGCAACCTCTAGAGCCCTAAAGTGCTAGCACTTTAGAGGTTGTGGTTAAGTTATTGTGCATAATACTTTCATTCATAAAAGTCTAAGGAGAAGAAGACGCTAGGGCCTAGAAGTGCCTACACCCTAGCTATCTCCTTTCTTGTGGTCAAGAGTCTAGGAGGACTTAAGGCATTACTCCCCCTAAACCTCTTTCCCCTCTTAGGTCTTGTGCATAATCATTTATTATCAGCCCTAGAAGAAGTCGCCTCCTTGACTCCATTTACCCCTGAAAGGCACTAGTCCTCTTCTCTTACTTCTCAATAAGACTACCAACCTCAACTCAAACTTTTCCACTTGATACTCTACTAATTTACTAACCTAGTCTAGATTACTAACCACTAATTCTGCTGCTGCTAATATCACTGTTACAGCCTTTTCTTAGCAGCCTTATAAAGCCTACTAACTAAGTAAACTAACCCAGAAATTGCACAAGCCAAAGCACTATCACCTTGAGGCTTTAAACTATGTTTTGCTACTATTCTAAAGTGCATTTCTGAAGCTGTTATAAATCACTTTGCTGCTGTTGTAACTATTGCTATAGCCACTGTTTGCAGCGCTTATCAGCCCATACTAACAACAAAACTGCCCAGAAACTTGTGCTAGGCAAATTGTTATCATTAAATGCTAAAAGTGTGTGTTATTGCCTTAGAAAAGTACTCTTTTCTGAAGTGGTTTGTTGTTGTCTTAGCTATTAATTTGCTGCTGTTACAAACACTTTGACAGCCCTTTTAAAGTCATTAATTGACTTGTGTTAATCTAGAAAATGTAAGTGACAAAAGTATTATCATTTGCAAAGTCTTTATATCTCATTGTTTGTCATCATAATTTGCAATTTTTGGAAACATTGTTGCTGCTATACATTTATCTTTTGTTCATACATAAGATTGTTTTAGTAGCACACTTCTATCTTGAAGTCACTGATTAAAAGTATTGATATCGTTGGTTAATGTTAATGGTTGTTGTTTCATTGGTAAAGGGCAGGTACCATTCACCTTAATTTCCTCTTGACCCTTTAAACCATACCAAGTGACTTCTTTCATTTGAGTGACCTAGAGAGGGGTGGGTTTTACCTTGTCTTATTTCCCTTCATCAACCAACTAGGTCCTGGGACGTCTCCCTTGGAGTCAATTTTTCTCCTCCTAAATAGAAAAGGGTATCATGTTGGGGTGACTGTGACAGGATTACCCTCGTGTTATGCCAATCTCGGCCTACTTGCCTTCGGGCTTTGGGAAAGTACAGATTGTGCGATAACAATTCCCCTAGCAAAGAATTCCCTTAAGTTCCCAGTAGTAAGATTCTCGATCACATGTGCCAAAGAGGCCCTGATAAACTAATGGTACAACTCACTGGACTGAGAGCAGTGAAGGGGTACATTCCTTGGGTTGGGCAGGTCAAGAGGAAGAGCTAGTGGAAATCAGGATAGTTGTGGGAGAATGTCAATGGTTTATGTATATGTTTTGGGTCAGAATGCCTATGTATGTATGTTCTTGGGCCAAAATGCCCTTGTAATATTAGGCTGGAGAGCCTATATGTTGATTAATGGCCAGGGAGCTAGAATTGTAAAATGAATGTACCACTGGTGGTGTTGTGCACCGAGGACAATGCAAAAATAAGGGGTAGGGGAATGTAACATCCCTAGTTTTAATCCTCGTAAATTATAATATAATTGTATAAATGTGAATTAGGTTGGTGAGTCGATATGTTGGGGTGAAAATCCCATATTGATTAATATGGTCGAAGGGCCAAACTATGTATTATGTACATTGAAATGATTAATAAAATAATAATCATTGGTTGCGATACAAGAGGGACGATAACAATGGGGGGGCTATGATTCCACATGAGACAGGGCTAAAGGGAGTTTCAATCATGGGTATTAATCCAAACCCAAATTCCTAAATTTATTATCATTATGTATAAACCTTCTATTTTTTGTTGAGTGTTCCCAAAAGCCAATCATTGAATTCATGTAAAAGGTTGGGTGAGGAATGTTGATATTATGGTAGTTGTGGGAGGTATTAACCTTCATGTCTAACCTTTGACTAGAATAGAATATTCCGAAAGCCAGAGAAATCCTAAACGGATGTGTAAAAACCCTAGAAGACAAGTCGGCTCAGTAAAATAATTAATATTAAAGTATTAGCTTCTAGAAGGACAAGTCGGCCCAGACAGGTCACAAGAACCACTATAAATAAGAGGTGTTTGAGCTCATTTGTACACACTTCACTCACTCTCTCAGTAAAGTATAGCACAAGTTTGGAGCTACAGTTGCAAGAAAGGAAGGTGCATCTTCTGAGGTGACTCTTGGTCTCTCTCTCTAGTGCTATCTAGCCTAAGATATGCACCCTGCCTTCTAGTATTTCTTGGTGGTATTCTTGGTGACATCTTGGAGTATATTGGTGGATTTCTTAAAGGTGCAAATTTGGGGAAGAAGTGCAACTGCAACTGCTGTAGTTGAGTATTGTTCTTGTTCTGTGGTTGTGGAGACTCTCTTTCTTGTGCGCTACCCTTGGAGAAGGTGCGCTCTCCTTGTCTTGTGTCATTGTTGCAGTTGGATGGTGTTTTATGATTCCATCTCGTGCTACTGTTGCATCTAGGGTTTATCTATTGGTTCTAGTGTGGCTTTATGTCATCATTCTATCTAGCAAAGGTTAAGGTGCTCGAGGGTGGTTGCGTGCCTATGGTTGGGTGACAATAGTGATATTGTCTATGGTTAAAACGAGCACATCGAATATTTTAACAGGTTATGGCCCACACTACCTTCAGAACAGTCTAACCACTAGAAGGAAGACCAACAATTCTTTGTCAAGCTTGTTATAGCACCAGTTGCAGTTGCAACTAGGGTTTTTGAGCTTGCAACTGCAACAAACCCTAACCTAAATTATTGGGCACTTTCACTGAAGCGTTGGACCTAATTTTTGGGTATTCTAGTGTGCCCTAGCCTAGCGAACCCTTTGGTGCCCTCAGCCAACAAAAACATCAATTTTGAGTTCTTGGTCAAAGTCAAAGGTTGACTTTTGGTCAAAATTGATTTTGTGGTCAAAGTTGAAATTTTAAGGTTTCTAGCTTCTTCTAGTCATTGAACATTTTTTATTCAATTTCTAACCTCTTCTTGTCAAGATGGTGTCTAGTTTCAGATTAGAAGACAAGCTGAACAATGCTACAAATTTCAAAGGTATGCACATGTATATGCTTTTCAAGTTATATCATCCAGCAAAGCATGAGTGTGTTTGCTAGGGATGTACAAGAGACCTTGTCCAAGCAGTGATCTTGGATTCAGTACATTCAGAGGAACAAGCGCACCCTTCCTAGCAGTTGAGGCTCCAGGTTCCAGGTTTGATTGATCAAATTGTTAAGTTTCAATTTGCACATATCAAGTTTGATAGTTGCTACAATACAAGTAAACACTATAGTTGTGACAACAATCTTTGAAAGGTTCTATTACTGCTAGGTATACTTGGTTGCATGTAAGTATTATTGATATAGATGCTTATTGCACTTGTTTGCAAAATGAACTAACATCTCCTCTAGGAGATATTTCTTGTTTTGCTCCCGAGCAGGCAACCTTGGTAATTCTATGATGACTACCATCCTTGTTACCAGAGATATGTTCTTATGAAAATGCTATTGGAAATACTTTTGCTCTTGTTGTTCTTGTTCCGGGAAGGTCACAGGCAATAGCTACAATGACAGTTGCAAACATGGAGCAGAGGACTCCATTAAGTGGTGAGGCAAGTGATCTCACCAAGTACCAATTCTAAAGGAGGCGTGTAAAGCAAAAGGAGCTTTGGACATCGTTCACTCAGATGTGTGTGGAGCAATGTCAACCTCCTCACTAAGCGTGTATGTATACTATGTTTCTTTTATTGATGATTTCTCACATAAAACTTGCATTTGTTTCTTGAAAGCAAAAAGCGAAGTATCTAGTAAGTTCGAGAAATTCAAGCACTTGTGGAAATCGTATCCGAAAAGAAGATAAAGATCTTGAGGTTCGATAATGAAGGAGAGTACACCTCAGATGACTTCAAGACATTCTGTAGAGAGGTCGGGATTAATAGGGAGCTCACTACTCCCTGCAATTCTCAGCAGAATGGTGTAGCAGAAAGAAAGAACCGTACAATAATGGAAGTAGTAAAAGCCTTGATCCATGATCAAGACTTACCCATGCATCTGTGGGCATTGTGGGCAGAAGCATCCAGGATCGCGATATATGTGTAGAACAGAGTTTACATTCCTGGTCATCAGAGGATCGAAACTAGCAGAGATGTCACCTTCGATGAGGATACATCTTTTAGTAGATCGAGGCAGAGTCATTCAGATGAGGTCCATGATGAAGATCTTGTATCTCCCAGGATTGCAGATGCAGAGGGAGAACCTTCCACCTTTGAAGAAGTAGTCAAGAAGAAAGAATGGAAGGAAGCTATGATGGAAGAATATCAATCCATCATGAAAAATGATGTATGGGAAATTGTGCCTAGACCTGAAGGAAAGTTTGCAGTCACTTCAAAATGGGTTTACAAGATAAAGCATGCAATGGATGGAAATATCGATAAATACCAAGCAAGATTCATGGCTAGAGGGTTCTCCCAGCAGGAGGGAGAAGACTATGATGAGACGTTTGCTCCAGTTTCCAGATACACCTCTATTAGAGCCATCACATCTCTCGTAGCATCCATGGGTTGGAGTTTACATCAGATGGATGTAAAGACCGTTTTTCTCAATGGAGTAATTGAGGAAGAAGTATACATAGAGCAACCTCAAGGTTTTGAGGTACACCTGAGAGAAACCCATGTATGCAGATTAAAGAAGGCCTTGTATGGACTCAAGCAAGCTCCAAGAGCTTGGTATGCACGAATTGACAATTACTTGACGAGACTTGGATTTTCCAAGAGCTATGTTGATCCAAACCTTTATTACAAGGTTGTGAATGATGCACCTGTGATCCTGCTACTATATGTTGATGATTTGTTTTATGACAAGTGTAGAGCCTCTCATTATTCAATGTAAGAGGGAGTTAGCCTTGAAATTCGATTTCAAGGATCTTGGTCTCATGCATTATTATTTGGGACTAGAAGTATGGCAGAAGCATGATGAAATCTTCCTGGGGCAAGGGAAGTATGTTGTAATGATCCTTCAGAAGTTTGGGATGATAGATTACATATCCATGGCAACTCCCATGGTGGCAGATCTGAAGAAGCTGAGAGACTCTGATTTTGATCCAGTAGACTCGTCCCTGTACAAGCAGTTGATTGGATCATTGATGTATTTGGTGAATACCCGGCCGAACATTTGCTTTGTTGTGAACACGTTGAGCCAGTTCTAGGTGGAACCTAGACATGAGCATCGGATAGCTGCAAAGCACATTTTGAGATATCTTCATGGGACGCTAAATTATGGTTTGAGATATGCCTCAAACAGTGACATACAATTGCATGGATTTACTGATTCAGATTGGGCAAGGAGTGCAGATGACAGAAAGAGTACTCTGGAATATGTTTCAGTTTGGGCTCTGCTATGATATCATGGGCTAGCAAGAAACAGAAGTTTGTCGCACTCAGCACTGCAAAAGCAGAGTATATTGCAACTTGTGATGCTTGTACGGAAGCAGTATGGCTCTGTAAGTTGATTTCTGGACTATTTGATTAGGTGTTGGATTTGACTGTGATATATTGTGATAATCAAAGTTGTGTGAAGCTTTTAGAGAACCTCGTGTTCCATGATAGGTCGAAGCACATTGAGATCAAGTACTCTTTTATTCGTGATAAGGTCCAGAAAGGAGAAGTGATTCTCCAGTACATCTCCACCGATGAGCAGACAGCTGATATTTTGACAAAACCTCTGTCCAAGATAAAGTTTGCATACTTGAGGGACAAGCTGGGACTTGTGGAGATACCCTCCCTTGGTTGAAAAGCAGGAGATGACTTCCTCGGTTTGGAGGGAGTGTTGATATATGGCATCATGGGTAGTCAGTGTGTTGGTGGACAGACATTCTCCAAGTGGAGAATGGTCTAGGAAGAACAGGTTGTTGGTGTACCATGGACAGCGATTCTCTCGGGGCATTGCCCGGATAGGTAGAATGGTCCAGGACAGCTATTCTCCTGGGGCTTTGCCCAGACAAGTAGAATGGTTCATCTCCCTGAGTTCACAGTAGTGACCAGAGTGGGGAGATTGGTACAAGACAAACATTTTCCCCGAGTTCACAGTAGTGGCCAAAGGGGGGAAAATGATCTGGTACAGTCATTCTTCCTGAGTTCGCAATAGTGACCAAAGTGGGAAGAATGGTCCTTGTAGCCCATGGCGTGGCTTTCAGCATCTGTTGGGATAGGCATTCTCCCTGTGTCACAGGAAATGACCAGAATAGGAAGAATGGTCTCTATATCACTCAATTGAGTGAGTGACTTATGCGAGACACTGTGTTGAGTGTGCTAAGTCCAGCACATGACTTATTCAGCATCATGCACGATTACTCAGATGGAGTATGGCCTCAAGAGATGATGCAGATGATGATATATTCTGATGTCGGATGCTACCAGATGATACTAATAGTGATTATGATGCTTGTGACTTGATCTGTGTGATCATGAGATAGCCTGTGTGGCTATGATGATGCTACCTGTAGAATGGTTTGCAAGACTATGTGAACCTTTCCCATACCATGTGAAATGGAAGGATGTGTTTGAGACCATTACAGTTAATAACTCCCTAGCTAGGAGGGAGTGTTGATATTATGGTAGTTGCGGGAGGTATTAACCTCCATGTGTAACCTTTGACTAGAATAGAATATTCTAGAAGCCAGAGAAATCCTAAATGGATGTGTAAAAACCCTAGAAGACAAGTCGGCTCAGTAAAATAATTAATATTAAAGTATTAGCTTCTAGAAGGACAAGTCGACCCAGACAAGTGACAAGAACCACTATAAATAGGAGGCGCTTGAGCTCATTTGTACACACTTCACTCACTCTCTCGGAAAAGTATAGCACAAGTTTGGAGCTGCAGTTGCAAGAAAGGAAGGTGCATCTTTTCGGGTGATTCTTGGTCTCTCTCTCTAGTGCTATCTAGCCTAAGATATGCGCCCTACCTTCTAGTATCTCTTGGTGGTATTCTTGGTGACATCTTCGAGTATATTGGTGAATTTCTTGAAAGTGCAAATTTGGGGAAGAAGTGCAACTGCAACTACTGCAATTGAGTATTGTTCTTGTTTTGTGGTTGTGGAGACTCTCTCTCTTGTGCACCCTTGGAGAAGATGCGCTCTCCTTGTTTTGTGTTATTGTTGTAGTTGGATGGTGTTTTTTGGTTCCATCTCGTGCTACTGTTGCAACTAGGGTTTATCTGTTGGTTCTAGTGTGGCTTTCCAAAATCATTCTATCTAGCAAAGGTTAAGGTGGTCAAGGGTGGTTGTGTGCCTATGGTTGGGTGACAATAGTGATATTGTCTATGGTTAAAATGAGCACATTTAAAAAGGACGTCATCCCAAAAGCTATTGGGAGCAACGGATAAAAAGGAAATTCGAGTAGGAAAAGAAGAGAGTTTTTACATGCAAATTTCGAGCAGCAAGAGAGGAGTTGAGTGTTGGGAAGAGCACCAGCCATGTTGTGCTTGAAGGCAGCCATTATTGGGCTATGTTTATGCTGGAAATGTGGCTTGTGGGCCTATAAAATGGGCTATAATCCTGTAGTGTGTTTTCCTGTGGAGGAAATGGCTCAAGAGCCTTGTGAAGGCTGTTGTGAGAACTCCTGAAGCAACTGGTAGTTCCTAGAGTCCCCAGCTAAAAGATTCCTGGCCAATCGAGTGCACTAGATGCCCTAAAAAACGAATGGTACAGCCCGAGGGAATGTGAGTAGTGAAGGGGGTACATTCCTTGGGTTGTGCAGTTTGTGGGAAAGAGAGATGGTGGATTGGAACTACTGTTGGAGTAGAACCTAGGTTTTGGGCTACTAAGTGTGGAGAGTGGATAGCTAAGAGGGTTAGACTTCCTTGCGGACTCATATTCTCAACTCGAGGGTGGCTTGTTGTTGAGAGAAAATGAACAACAGTGCCTATGGCTGGGAGGTTTTATAAACAGATAAATTCTCTGTTATGTTATTATGTTTATTCTGCTATGCACTTTTTTGGGTAAAGTACTTTTCTCCTTATGCTTTGTTATCCTTATTTGCGTTATGAGCGAGATATTTAGTTGATCTTTAGGAGTTTAGATTTTTTGATTTTAGCACCGTTCTACGAGTTGCTTTTGCACTCCCACGTACTTTATGATAGTGGATGTATTTTTTAGTTGCACTGACCTACACTTGTGGTCTTTTATCAGACATTAATAAAAATTTCTCTTATCTTATCTTGCACATAGTGATGGGATCCACCTCCTAAAGGATGAATCAAATACAACTTTAATGGAGCCTCTAAAAGCAATCCAGGCCTGGTTGGCGCAAGCGAAGCTTGTAGAAACAACCAAGGGTAGATTGTGAGAATTTTATTGAAATTTCTAGATACCAAAAGCAGAAGTCGATGCCCTAAGGATAGGGGTGGCAGAAACTCTTAAAGGGGTTTGTAGGAAGGTGATATTTGAGGGGGAATCCAAATTAATCAATGGCATAGCAAAAGGCAACATCTCTAGCTTGTCATGATTCATTGGTAGCAAAGTAACATGGATTACTCAAGCAAAGGAATGCATTGACTCATGGAACTTCACCAATGTAAGAAGGTCTACAAATAAGATAGTTGATTAGCTAGCCAATCAAGCCATGACTATGAAATCCAATATACCCTGATCCCTTCATCTCTAACCACTGGAAGGATTGCTTGTGTTGTTTGTTAAAGCAAAGGGGGACACCACCATGAAAATAATATTAAGCATTGGCCCAAAGTTGGAGTCACAGATTTCAAAATCCACCAACAAAGAAAGATTGATTGCAATGAACATAGCGGTTCTATGTTTTTGTACTATAAATCTCAAGTTTGGTGTTATGTGCTATATAGCCTTTGTGGTATGGGGTCATTTTCTTTTAAGAACTCAGAAAGAAGCAACAACAGTCATATTTATCCCACTTTCTATTTCTGTGTCTGGATTACAAGCATAGTTTTTAAACTCAGACTCAGACATCAACTTGGTCACCTACCAACTCGAACATCAACTTGGACTCAGATTGACTCGGACCGATCTGATTTCAATGACTTGGTTCACTAAAAAATACATTAAATAAAAATTTTAATGAAAAAAAATGATTTTAAAGCTTTCAAACCATGATTCCAAACCATTAGAGACAAAATATGCAAAGTTTGCTCATCTATATACCATGTAAGGGTGTATATATCAAAATGCCACCGAGTGCAATACATATCAGCAACAAAATACACAATCAATGAGGCTCTAAATGGCCTCTAGATTCCATAAAACATGCTACAACTACAAGCCACTGGTCTACTACATATCATTGATCAACATGATCAATCATCAAACTCATCACCACTGCTAGAAATGGGATCATCACCGGCAGCTACAAAACCATCCTCTGACTCCTAGACATTTCCACCGCAGTAGTAGTAGCACTAGAGTCCAAACCACCTTGTTGTAGCCTGTATCCTCCTCAATAATCCACTGCAAACAGTCCAAAGACTCCAAACCAGCTCCAAGTTGTTTCCTTAAGGGTCAAATTTCCTCAACCTGCTCTTCAATACACTCAGCAATCTACAGTCTTCAGTGTTCAGAGTCCAAACTTCGACACTGGCAGTTGCTCTCTAAAACTCCAACAATCATATGCACAATTTCTCGCAATGTTGAATGAGAGAGATCTGAGGCAAGTAGAGGGGGG
Source organism: Picea abies (assembly GCA_900067695.1). Lineage (NCBI taxonomy): Eukaryota > Viridiplantae > Streptophyta > Pinopsida > Pinales > Pinaceae > Picea > Picea abies. Next base: position 10,544 of record CBVK0100413690.1, read on the forward strand.
GGGGTGTTGTATTTATAGCAAGCTTTTAGGGTATATACATTGGGTTTTTTTATTTTTTTTAATTAAAAAAAAAATCAATTTTTTAAGTTACAGTCTACACAGGTGGGTCTGGAATCAAACCAACCGAGTAGGCATGGACTTGGCCGGTTTGACCGGTTTGGTACTATTAGCACAAATTTCTACCCTGCAATCTGAGCTGATAAACCTATTATGACAGCAGTAAAAATTTGGCTAATTATAGGAGAAATAGCCCCAGATGTCACAGGCTAAACCCCTCTCTGTTTGGTCTAGTGCTTGCTAGCCATAGGGGGAGTCCCTAGGCACAATGAAGCGCCTTGCTGGCTGATCTAAGGTCTGATTTCTGCGTTAAAACTAAAAAACCAGCGAGCTGTTTTGTTTTGGACAGTGTGTGAAAGCGGTCCAAAATAGTGCGAAAATCGATCTTATACGCTTGGAGGGAACTTGCAGGGTTAGCACCATGAAGATAGACTAGAAAGAAGATGAAAACTATTCAAAATGATTGAAATTAACCATGATAAACAGTTCAGAAAATGACATATCAGATTACAAATTTACCATAATATCGCCAAGAAAAGAGGTTCGAATGACAAACACACACTTCTTTATTGATAAAGCTTCCAAGAGAGTTGATTGTACCACACTTGACAAGCCTACAACCTATATAATGACTACTTTGCTCAAAGAGGAGCCACTAGACTAGAGAAAGAGAGAAGAGAATGAGAGAGAGACACTATGTTGCTACTGCAAGAACCAACGAAATAAGCCAAGGCAAGCCTCCAATATATAGCTAGTGAGGGCGCACATCCAAAGGAAGAAAGAGGGACGCACGAAGGGGGTAAAAATAGAGTCTAAGTTTAGAGTGGGTGCATGAGTGTATGGGGGAGATCATTTTAGGAAACTCATGTGACCTCTCCTTCCATCATAAATTAATTATCATATGCTCCAATTTTAGGAATATGTGCCCTAGCCTAGGTGGATGCCACATCACTGCCACATGTCGACCTCAGAGGCTGCCACTTCGCACTGCATGAATGATGACTGGACCTCCTAAATATAGAGGCAACTAAAAATAGAACAGCTAAAAATAAAACCTCTAAAAATTGGGTTTTCTAAAAATAGATTCATGGTTCTATTTTTAGAAAAATTGTCCACATACATACTGCCAAAAATAGAAAGTCGTCTGAATACCCTTGAATTTATACTCATTAATCTCGTTTCCGCAAGGGATCCGAATATGCCATTAGAACTGTCATGTGGGCCCTGATGCTCAACCTACTAAAAATAGCAATCTAGGTGACATCATCTGAAAAAAGGTCCAAAGTACTCTGGATGCCTCAAGGATCAATACTGCGCTCTCAGAATCTAAATCTAGGGCATGAATCACAACCTATCAAAAATAGCAAGTTCTTGCATGTCCCCCGAAAAAATGTCATCGGGCCTAGAATCCTGCAAGGACTCATACTATATGCTCTGAACTACCCCAAACTATCAAGAGACCCACTCAAACCATGCCTCCTAAAAAGTAGCAACACATGTATACATCTCTCTCTCACAAATGCATGGAAACCAAGTACACTATGACTCTTGAACTAAGCAACCTTGTACTGATCATGTACCTTCCTCGTGTGTGAAACAACCTCCTTCTCAACATAAGTGCTAAAACCCTAGGAAAATCTTAGTATGCCAACCAAAGTGTTGCATGTTGGCTCTTAACCCTCAAGACTTTCAAGGGTGAAAATCTAGGGGTTAACAGTGGCGACTCAAGGGGATGGGATCCCCCTATGAGATGTCGAGAACCATAAAAATCTGTGTCCATATAATCAACTGATGCTCCGTGAATTGAGGAATGTATACCAAAAATACCCCTGTAATTGTGTGGAAGGCTGACAAAAAGGCCATGTAATCCGATGAAGAACAACCTGTAAGTTGACTTGTAGTACCAAAGCCTGTCCAATGGGCCATGGAGTCAAAGTATATAAACCTCCCACTGAAAACTGAAGACCAAGGGGTCTCATCCAAATCCGCTACCTGCTACCACCCAATGATGTACACTCCTCCCTGTGGTAAATGTGTTGATGTCGACACAAGGGAGCAAGTCACTTCATCAGATGTCAATAATGTAAACACCTGTGAAGTGCGAAGGAACACCACCAATAATGTCAATGGGTCCTAAGGTACGAGCACAACTTGACACTGTGAAAGATGTTCTGAAGTCGAACAATGACAAGGATCATCCAATCAAAGCCCAATGATGTTCATCCTTGTCGGATGCGAAATAACTACCAATGAGGCTAACGGCTACTAAGGTGCTCTACTTCTAGGTCATCTGTAGACAACGTGTTGAAGTCGATATAAGATGACTTTCTGAAAAGAAGAGCAATGATGTCTCTCTTCCATCAACTCGAAGTGATAACTCAAGAAGATCAAGATGAAAGAACCAAGTACCATATCCCTATGCTGGACGAGGGGGGGTGACTGACTCGAAGCGGAAGACTGAATGATCAGAGATGAGGAGACAAGACACAAGATGACTCAAGACACTCCTATGTCTCCTCAAACTACCCATCCTAAAGGTTTACTACTTCAGGAATAATGACAAACGGGACCCCCATCTAGGCTTACTCTAATGATAGACACAAAGGCTCGGCATGCGTAAGATAGACATTGAAATTTTGACCCAGGAATAACATTTATGGACAGCCATTTATTCAAAAAAAGGAAAGACGCACAAGACTCGACCACATGCTGATATAACTAGGATAAAATCAACGACACCTATGCAAAGACTAAAAAGTAAATACTAAAATGGAAGACACTTGCAACGGAAAGTAAATTGTTGTCTTAAAACTGTAAAAAATTAGCAAGAAAGAAAGAAATGAAAAGATAATGCTGAAAGGGACAACTGTTGATTTTTCAATAAGGTAGGTTAAGCATGTAGTTCATTTCAATTTGCATTTTTCTTAACCATAAACAAGAATGTTGCAGCAACCAAGATCACAAGAAGAAACACCATGCACAAGAACACAAGAAGTATCCTGGAAAACCCTTCTCAACAACGAAAGAAAACCCAGCCAAATCCTTTGCTATATTCTTCAAGAGAAAGACCTTCACCACCAAGAAAGACCTAGCACACAAAAGGGTGCTCAAACCCTAAAAGACTAGCGCCCAAGAGAGGTGCGCACTTTTCCCAAGTGAATGTACTTGCTGAAATTTCCAAACTCACATGAAGGATATGATTCCACAATGGAGAATCTTCCTTTACTTATATTAGACTTGTCCTATCAACAGAAGTGTCTATTGGCTCAACAGGGCTGACCTCACTAAGTCACAATATAATTATTATTATTATTATAATAATTAATATTAACCAGATTAATTATCTTTTACATTTATTATTAATCACATTAAGGTGGGGCTGACCTATACCCATAACAATTAAGGTTACAGGAAGGTCCGACTCTTGAACAATATATAGCAAAGGATCTGATACACCCACTAGTGCTCATCCACTAGGGTCACATCCATAGGGATGTCATACCTCTGGTTCATTGCATTACACAGAAGAACCAGATCTTCACACGTTCACCTGTGCTCGTCCATAGGCACGTCCACTCTACAAATCTTCTTTCCCACTGCCTCATACAGGAGAACCATCTGAAGTCTTCTCGTTAACTCTGTTGCTCAGAGGAGGCTAATACATCATCTTCATTTATGTTCACATGACGATGCACCCAGCACTTTGGGATTTCAGACGTTCACCTTGTGCTCAACCACAGGCACGTCTAACTCAACAGATCGCCTTTCCCACTGGATAATCATCTAGAGTTCTTCTCAACTCTCTGAATGGAGGAGGTCATATCTACGTTCCTAGCTCCGTCTCGGGCAGGAACCACGTACCCTTCTTAAGGGCTTTCTCTCAGGTTTGTAAGCTCAGAGAAAGACTCAAATAGCTGCAATGATCCACATCTCACGGGTTTGTAAGATGGAGAATGTCTCACATAACTACAATCATCAACAACAACTACCCTAAACCCGAAAGTTTTACCTCCAATCTGCCATGATTAAATCATCATACTCAAAGGATAAATGTAACCATGCAACCAGATGATCAGTGCGACGAGAAAGGTTAGCATGGTCAACCTTCCAAGGGGACTAACCATGAAATCTCATATGACCAAAATCGCCTTGAAGTACTTGTTGGTGAAGCCATAACTGAAGGGTGCCAGTTGACTAAAGGTTGGTTGGGACTTATAGCATGGTATTTCAACAGTAACAAGCATGAATGCATGAGAGCCGGAACTCTTGGCATCTACCTATTGAAATACCTCCATCATTCTAAGCTCAACCGGATCATGGTGAACTCTAATATCCAAGCTCTGATCAATCTCTGAATCCTGAAGAACAATCTCTGGATGCGGAATTGTAGGAAAAGTGTAAGGGACATCATCGTCTCGTTGAACCACAAGTGGATCCTCTTGTTGTAATGGTATCGGATCAAGCTACTCCTGAACCACTGCTATGATAGGCAAGGATGAAGCCTCTTCTAAGATGGGCACAGATGAAATCCAATGTTAACTGATCTCTACTTGGTTAACATGTGGTTCCTCCTCTTGAAACTTTTCATCTTCACTATTGGGAGGAACCAATGAACACTCTTGAGTATTCAAATCTTCACCTTCATCTTCTTGGAACTCCGCATGCAACTCAAATGGTGCAGTTATTGGTTTTGGATCCTCTAAGATTGGGCTATAACCCTCCTATTCATCTCTGAGAACTTGATGTGGTGCAAGTTGTGGTTTATCTTCAATAACACAAACTTCTTGCACTTCTGTAACAACTAATGATTGAAGATCATCAAGTGGAGTTACCTTCACTGGTTGGTCTTGGACATGGATTGGAGAGAGTTCACAAGCTGCAAGATGATTTCTTTCTAACTTGATAGCGGCAGCTTGCACTTCCTCCAAATTTTGAGGGTCTTCATTCCTGAGAAAAACACCAAAAATGCCATCAAATGCCTCAAGATAATAAATCAAAGCAACATCTTCATGTTCCACATTAAAATCGCCCACCAAGTGCAAAAATTTAGCCAAGTGATCGTTAACTGATTCTCACAACTTTCGTGAAAACAAAGGTATGCGTTTAAGCCACTTACGTGCAGGCAAGTCATGAGGATAATCTGGGAATGCAGTGAAACTTAGTGGGTCAAAAGCAGAGAATCTCCACCTTACTATTGGCCTCACAGTTGCATCCATATTGTTAGTCTTAGAGTGGGTGCATGAGTGCATGGGGGAGATAATTTTAGGAAACTCATGCGACCTCTCCTCCTTGAGATATGCACCCCCTCTAGCTATATATTGGAGGCTTGCCTTGGCTTATTTCATCAGTTCATGCAGTAGCAGCATAGTGTCTCTCTCATTCTCTTCTCTCTTTCTCTAGTCTAGTGGCATGCCATTGAGAAAAGTAGTCATTGTATAGGTTGTGAGCTTGCCAACTATGGCGCAACCAACCCTCTTGTAAAGTTGGATCAATAAAGAAGCTTGTGTTTATTGTTAGAACCTCTCTTCTTGACGGTATTGTGGTGAATTTGCAAATCTGATATGTCATTTCTGAACTATTCACTGTGATGGTATCAATCCTTTGAGTAGTTTTCTTTGTTTTTTCCATTCTATTATCATCGTGTTAACTCTGTAGGTTCCCTCCAAGTGTGTTAGATCAACTTTTTCCACCGTTTTGGACTGCTTTACATGCTGTCGAAGGCAAAACAGCTCGCTGATTTTTGAGTTTTCAGACCTTAAATCAACCACAAGGGCGCTTCATTGTGCCCAGGGGACTCCCCCCACAGGCTAGCAAGGCCTAGCCCGATATGACATCTAGGGCTATTTCTCCTATAATTAGCCAAGTTTTTTACCACTGTCATAACAGGTTTATCAGATCAGATTGGAGGGTAGAAATTTGTGCTAACAGGTACCAAACCAGCTGAGCCATTCTTCGACTCGACTGGTTCGGTACCAAACCGGTCACCAACCGATTTGAAGGCCGGTTTGAATCAGCCAGCTATCCGCTCGGCCGGTTTGGCAAGTTGATAACAACTCGGGCCGGTTCTAAGAACACTGATTACAAGCTCAGCATCAGTATAGGATCGGCTGTTTGAAAGGCTCAGCATGGGTATCAGTACTAACTGTTTTGAAGCTCTGTATACTGTAAAGAAAAATAGTTCTATCATCTATGATATGTCGGGGTCATTTTGTTACTGTAACAGTCAATCCTCTCTATGAAGTTGCTATGATGAACCAGGTTGCCCTCTCTATGAGGGCAGCATTTATATAATATAAAAACAAATTTTCATCAAAGAAAATAATATAACTTCATTTCATTATACTAGCAACTATATATTATATATCCATATAGTATAAACAATTAGCATCCAACCATTCACCTGCCACCTTGCTTGCTTACAAGTTGCATGCATGTTTTGTGACATATTTATAAACCAAAGTTGTATCCAACCATCGCCACCCCACCTTTTCCATGCATGCATGCTAGTTTAAGTGTGTGCTTGGTTGCCTGTGCTCATTTATCGGTGCATGTTTGAACCAGTTCTTCAACTGAAGATGTGTGCACTGTGCACACATACAGAAAATGCAGAGGGCAAGAGAGCAAACAAAAGAAATAGTCATAACTATACATGCTGCAGACTCTTCATTCAATATCAATAAAAATATAGGACAAGAAAACAAAAAATAGTAAGAAGAAAAATGCTGAAGTGGCATGCAAGTCATCTTGAGCATAAAGCTAGAGGCCAAAAGCTAGAATAAAGCTTTTGACTACAAGTTCTCATCATCCATCCCCCCAAGTTGATTCACCCATTTGTTGTCATCAAATGAATATAACAACATTAAAGAACAAATAAGAAATACTAAACAATATCGAAATGCTTTGCAAGTAATTTAAAAGGCTTGCTGTAATGTTTATTCACATAAACAACTTCAGCATGGGTGTCCTTTATATTCCTAATTCTAAATGGGCACGGATCATGGTTTCAGAAGAATGTCAACTTTACAAATGTCAAAAATACCAGATCGAATCTGCATAACTGGACCAAGAAAGTTTTACTTGGGAATAGCACCGAGCAGGCTGTATTTTCTACACTGAATTTTGTAAGAAATTGAGAGTATCTTACACAGTAGTAGGCCCATGCATGCTGTGTTTTGTATGTCCACCTTTTCAATAAAACATTCAGAGAATCTACTTTTTAGAGAGCAAGTTCTAGCAGGACATATGCTGCATTTCAATTTTTTTGAAGCTAGAGGGATGCACTTCTGATCTGCCCTGAATTTTCTAAATATAATATCATATATGACCATTTTACTTTTCTTTCAACCATTCTACTGACAATATTTTTCAAATTTTAGTCACTTAAATTTTAAAAGGACGTGAATATCAAACCTAGACATACGGCCACATTCTTCACAGAATATAAGGAGGGCTTGGCATTTAGAGTCTACCTTTATGGCCATATGCTGTTGTGCCAAAGTCCTGCTATCCCTGTCCAAGAGACAGCATCCTTCCAATACCTGGAGAGCTAGGGCCACTTCATTACTTGTAGGAGGACTGGCAATTTTTGTGTGCTCCTCAGAAGACTTGTCATCTAATTTCGGGACTAGGCCACTTTTTGAAGGAGCAATTGAATAATGAAACAAAACTGGCACCACTGTTATATAATGAGGGAAATACAATCAGCCATGGGTTTTTGAAATCAGATCATGGCTATTTATATAATTTACAAACAAAAGGAAGCATATAGAAAATGGAAAAAAAAAATTAAGCAAACTAAATAGTAAATGGGAAAAGATTAATTGTAAGAGGAGAAGCTTAGTGGAAGGACTGTCTTTCTCCTCACAATGAGATACTAATCGTTTTATTCTCCTGCATGTAATAAACATAAATATAAATAATAATAATTACTAACTAATAACTAATGAAAAGACGGGTCTTAACTAAAGGACGTGACTTTTAGTGAAAGTCGCCCGCTTAGGTATATATACACAGCCCCTCATTGTAATATCATTCATTTTATCATCTTTCGTATTTTATTCCATACAATATTTTAATCCAGATGGATTATTTTTATATTATTCTATTTATTTTGGATATTCAGTTTATGAATCAGATTGGTTCACCACATTTGGTATCAGAGCTTTGTTTTCTGATCCTGGCCATTGCCCACACTTTATTCAGACCTTGTCTGATCTGGCTTTTGGCCAACCCTCATTTCTCGGAGTTTCTCTATACTCTAACTCCAGTCTTTGACCACCCCGGACTTTTGGCCATCTTTAAGTTCAGAAATTCTGCTGAAGAAAGATTATCTCTCCTGCAAATTTGGAGGACAAATCAGAATCAAGAAAATTGAAGAAAAGAGGTGGCACGTTTAAAAAGGAAAATAAGAAATCCTGGGGAAGGTTTTAAATTTAAATTAAAAAACATAAGAAATAAAAAAAAGTTTGAAATTTTCCATTGAGTTGGCATAATCAGTGTACAGAATTATCAGCCGCTTATACTAAAACTTGCACAATACATCTTCAGACTGCTGACCTGAGTAATTAAACACTGTGAGAGGCATCGAGGGCGCAACCGAAATTAAAACAACAGTAAAAAAACCCAAACACTGTAGCTTGTCAATTCTATCGTGTAGTTATTATCTTCGTGGGTACGATAAAGCTAAGTCACATGGTTCAGGTTCGGGTTCGGGTTCGGGTTCGGGTTCGACAACGATTAGGTTCGATTCGGGTTCAAATTTTCCAACGAGGTTCGAATGA
>CBVK0100413691.1:0-19380 GCA_900067695.1 Picea abies
CTTCGCCCCCGAACCCCCCCCTGCACTCCCTCGTGTGGAAGACTGTACATTCTTCCGGGGTGTTTTAAGTCTTCATGGGGTATAAACACGGCTAAAAACAAAGACCTCTGAATCAGAAAGATAATCAGGTTCCACAACCAACAGTGTTGGGCTGTGTCAATGGATGGATTACATATGCTTCTGTTGTGAATGATAAAGCCAACATCTTGATTTTATTTAGGTAGAGTATCAGTGAATGGATTGTTAAAAGTTTTGATATTTTGATTGGAGTATTACTTCAGGATGAGTTTCTTTAGCAGGGGCAACAATCACAAAGATGCAAACAGAGGTAGAGGAAATAATTGGCAAAGAGGCCATACAAGGCCATGATTTTCAATAAATTTTGATGTTGATGCGCAAGATCTAAATCAACTTTTTCGAGTTGAGTTTTTTAATCTAGTTGGCCGAGGAATTTTGAAACCTAGACCTGAGAGGCCTCCTTTCCAGCCACACCAAAATTTCTCTGGTATCTATGTCCCCCCTCATATTTCTATGCAGCCAGAACCACCTGCCAATGATGGTTGGAAAGAGATTGTCCATTAACCTATTTCATATCATAATGGTTGGAATATAGTATCGTTTCCATTGCTCCCTCTTCCACCGCCATTCAATCCAAATGCCCAAATTGATCGTGTTGTCTCACCAGTACAGTCTTCTCATGCAAGCAAGAGATTAAAAACTGCCATTCCTGAGCTAGAATTAGATAAAGGAAAAGAAGTGGCTAATCCCTCCAAGTCTTGCAAAGACTTCTCTGAATCAATGTCCTCTCATCTCCACCTCAAAGATAGTTTCTCCCATGTCATCAGTGAAATCTACCCACAAGGTTTCAATCAATTGAAGCATGTTGCACAAGAAAAATTAGAAAAAAGATCAAAAGAAGGCAACAGTGAAAAGAGGCAAAATGTCTCTCACAACAAATATGGGTTTTAATGCTTTTAATGTTATTTTATTTCGAGGACAATTTTTATTGATATGATGATAGAATGTTTTGGACATCAAACACACATTTAGACACAATGTTTTGGACTACACGAATATGATTATATTTTTGGTTATAGTCATGTTTTATTTTGATACTAAAATATTTGACTATTTATATGAGGATGGGAGTTACAACGCAAATATTTGAGTTAATTTCTGGGGTATTATATTTCATATTTTGATGATCATTAAAAAAATGAAAATTGGAGTGACAAGAGGTCCCACCTATTTAGTTATTATTTAAATAGACCCCTATTTATGTATTATTATTTATTTGTTTGATTTATCCACTATCTACAACCATAAAATAGAAGCATCTACAACATGTTATTAATCAACATGAAATGCAACTAACAACTCATTAGACCATATAAATCACTTCCAAATACACAGAGTTCATGCACAACAATTAAACACATAATTTAACACAACAACAAGATAAAACACTTATGTTTTCACAACAGTTGTGCAACCAGTTGCTTGGGATGGACGTTCCACCCAACCATAGACTGACTGTTCAAAATATCAATAGTCAGTCACCCCTGAGTTGAGGCTAGCAATTCACAAAATAGGGAAGACTCTCACAGTCCACTCACAACTCATAACACTCTCAACCAAACTGGACGTTCCACCCAACCATAGACTGACTGTTCCAAATCTCAACAACCAGTCACCCCCGAGTTGAGGCTAGAAATCCACAAAAGAGGGTGGTCTCTTAGAGTCCACTCACAAATCATAACACTCTCAACCCAACCGATATTCTCCTACAACTATCTCGATTTTCCACCGGCTCTCTTCCTCTTGACCTGTCCAACCCAACGAATGTACCCCTTCACTGATGTTAGTCCCTCGGGCATCCCATTCATTTATCAGGGTCTCTCTGGCACAAGCAAATGGAATCTCTCAACTGGGAACTCAAGGGAAATTGATGCTGGGAAAAATTATCAGCAAACCAACAACAATTGTTTGATGTTTTAGTGCAACTCACACAGAGTTCACTCTTAAGGCTTGAAAACCCGATTCTTCAATTTTCCAGCTCCAAATCGTTCCAATTACACTCCATCTTGCTCTAGAATTCACCCTCCATGGCAACATTAACTTCAAGCTTAGTTTCTTCCTCTCTCCTTGGCTCTCCTACACAAAATTCCTAACCAACAAATTGTTGTTCCCACCCATACAAATTTCCTCTCTTTTGCTTGCCTTTATTGACTCACACTCTTCCCCGAGTTGATTGTATTCAACCCCCATGTGCCCAATAACTTTGGGATGTGAGTATTCACACCCACCCTCTTACGTGTATTCAATGATTGTCTTGGAGAACACTCAATCATAAATGGGAAGGTTCATATACAAATAGCAAATTTAGGAATATGGGTTGAATCAATATACATGGGTATTTCCCCCCTTGTATCCCTCTTGGCCATTATTCTATATACTCCCCACTCTTGTGGATTAATTCAGCCCCCGTCTCTTGTCCATGTCCCCTTAGCAGCTGACATCACATTTTATTAATAAAACAAAGAAATACAACTGGCATATTACATCGCTTTGGTCGTAGCCACACATTATATCTACATAATCATTAATTAAACTAGGGATTATAATGGGGATGTTACATTCCCCCTCCCCTACAATTGTGCGCCATCCTCGGTGTACTCCATGCCAATATATATATGTGTGTGTGTGTGTGCAAATTTACATCACAATACTTAGAAAATAAAATTATGCAATTTTACAAATCCAACATCAACTCCAACCATAATCTCATGTTCCTTTCAACTCGCCGACCCAAGGAATGCACCATTCGTTTATCAGAGTTAACTCAGGGGATGTGCCATGCATTTATCAAGGCTAACCCAAATAATGAGTCATTCGTTTATCAAGGTCCCCAACGCAGTTGGCCAATACCTTGAGATGATGTTTCATAATTTTAGCTGCCCAAAATGGAGTCTTGCATTATGTTTTCTTTTAAATTGTCAAAAATTTGTGGGTATTTTGCCCAAATGTTTTCTTCATGTTCCCATGTAGCATCTTCAGGACCATAGCAGGTCCATTGAACCTTTACTAGCCCTATGGATTTGTTTCTGAGCACTTTGACTTTCCGGTCCAGGATGCGTATTGGTTCCACCCATAAATCCCCTTCATGCTCCACCTGGATCACATTCCAATCAATTATGTGGTTAGGATTAGGGAGATATTTCTTTAACAATGACACATGAAATACATTATGCACTCTTATGGATGTAGGAAAATCTAACATGTATGCAATTGGCCCTATCTTTTTTAATATTTCAAAAGGCCCACAATATCTTGCTACCAACTTCGGGCAGCTTCCTAATCTTATCGAACTTCTCTCTGCCTTTAGTTTTAAGAACACATGTTCTCCCACTTTAAAATATCTGAAAACTTTGTTCATGTCTGCATAACATTTCTACCTATCCTGGGTAGCCTTCGAATTCTGCTTTATCTTTGCCACCTGATCTTCCATTTCCTTTAACAATTCTGGCCCAACAACTACTATGTCTGATGGATTATCCCAACTCACTGGTGTGTTGCATTTTCTGCCATACAATGCTTCAATTTGATTAATTTTCAATGAGGACTAATGCCCATTATTGTAGGCAAATTCAACTAAATGGATATAATCTTCCCACTTTGATGGTCGATCCATCACGTACATTCTAAGCTTGTTCTCAATTATCTCGTTAGTCCTTTCTATTTTCCCATCCGACTCTAGATGATATGTTGTACTAAGATTTAAATTTGTTCCAAATCCCTTGAACAAACCCTTCCAAAAATTGGAAGTAAACTTTGGATCTTTGTCTAAAACTATTGCCTTAGGCACCCCATGTAGCCTAGCAACTTCTTTCATATAAATTTATGCAATATTTGTTGCCTTGTGTGTAGTCTTTACTGGAATAAAATACGCTACTTTAGTCAATTTATCCACCACCACCATGATGGAGTCACGTTGCTTCACTGTTATGGACAAATTAGTAATAAAATCAACTATAGCTACTTCTCACTTTGATTCTGGAATGGGCAATGACTGTAGCAAACCTGCTAGGTGTCTATGTTTTGTCTTTACCTTTTGGCATTCTAAACATTTAGCTATGTAATTAGCCACTTGTTTCTTCATTCCTGGCCAAAAATATTGGCTTCTCATTGTTGTAATTGTCTTCCGATATCCTCGGTGCCCTGCATATGGCACAATGTGCATATCCTTTAGCACTGCATTTTTCAGCTCCCCAAAATTCGGCACATACACCTTACCTTTGTACATGAGAATCCCATTCGCTTTCCACTCATAATAATTAAATTTCTGCTGAAAGTTACCTTGCTGTGACGTCTCTTTTATTTTTAAATAATTTTGATTTAAATTTGTTGTTGCAACAATTCTATCTTTTATATATGTCATGGCCACGCTAATGACTGCAATATGTAGTTCATGAGCTCTCCTGCTGAGTGCATCAACCACTTGATTTTCCTTGCCCTTTATATGCTTAATTTCAAAGTCATATTCACTCAAAAATTCCAGCCATCCAATTTTCCTAGCATTTAGTGTTGGTTGTCCAAACAAATGCTTAAGACCACAGTGGTTTGTCCTTAGCTCAAATTTCTTACCCAAAAGGTAATACCTCCACATTTTCAATGCATGTACAATCGTTGCTAACTCCAAGTCATGTGTAGAGTAATTCCTCTCATTCTCTTTTAATTTTCTAGACTCGTAGCATACCACATGGTCCCTTTGACTGAGAACTCCACCGAGTCCTTCCTTGCATGCATCGGTGCACACAACAAAATCTTCATTTGGATCTGCAATCTTCAAGATTGGTGCACTTGTCAATATTCCCTTCAATTATTGAAAACTCTCTTCACACTTGGAGGTCCATTCAAATTTCACTCCCTTCTTTTGCAAAGAAGTGATTGGACTCACAATCTTTCAAAATCCTTTTAGGAATCTTCGGTAATAATTGGCAAGAGCCATGAATGATCTGATCTCTGTCACGTTCTTTGGCGCTGACCATCCTCTAATGGCCTCTATCTTCTCAGGATCAACTTCTATCCCTGCTGCTGATATTATATGCCCCAAGTAGTGAATCTTCTTTTTATAAAAAATGCACTTACTTAGCTTAGCATACAATCTATGCTATCTTAAAACCTACAACACCATTCTTAAATGTTGCTCATGTTCCTCTTGTGATTTAGAGTAGACAAGGATATCATCTATGAACAAAATCACAAATTTGTCCAGGTATTCCCTAAACACTCCATTTATTAGACACATAAAAATTGATGGGGCATTTGATAGCCCAAATGGCACTACCACGAATTCATGATGCCCAAATCTTGTTCTGAATGTTGTCTTGTTGATGTCTTCTTCCTTTATCCTTACTTGATGATAGCCTGATCTCAAGTCAATCTTTGAAAATATTCTTGCAGCTTTCAACTGATCAAACAAATCATCAATTCTTGGCAAGAGATACTTATTCCTTATGGTAACCTTACTAAGTTGCATGAAATCAATACACATCCTTAAGGTTCCATCCTTATTCTTTACAAAAAGAACTGGGGCTCCCCAAGGTGACACACTTGGGCGTATATATCCCTTCTTCGAAAGTTATTTAAGCTGCATCTGTAACTCTTTTAATTATGGTGTGCCCGTTCTGTAAGGTGTCTTAGACTAGGGTAGCTCCTGGCACTAAATCAATAGAGAAATCAATGTCTCTCTTGGGTGGCAATCCTGTAATTTCTCTAAAAACATCTTCAAAATCCCTCAAGACTGGATGGTCTACAATGCTTGCCACTCTATCTTTGGTTGCGTCTTCCATATGGGCTGCAAACATCTGACATCACTTCTTGAAGCTCTTCTTCAACTACATAGTTGAAATCTCTCTAACCACTACAACTCTTGGAATGCCTTGAATCTTTCCTTGTTGCCCTTCCTGATCAAGACATGTGATTGTCTTGTTGTAAAATTCCAGGACAACCCAATGTTTTTCCAAACAATCCATGCCAATTAGAAAGTCATATGAACCCAATGGTATGGTGTTTACATCTACCTTCGTGTTGAGTTCATTCATGTCTATTTGAAAATCTTTAACCAACTCATTGATTTTTCTCTTAGCCCTCATGGCTAACTCAACTAACCAATATTTCTTATGCTTACTTCTTTGCAAGTGAAATATTTCAACAATGTTATCATTTATGTAACTATGGCTAGCTCCGGAATCAATTAAAATTGCTATGGACTAATTATCAATCTTACCTTCCACTTCGATCATGGGGGATTGATATTCTGCCTGCTTGTTGTCCAAGGCTACATAAATCCTTGGCATGCTTCCTCCCATCTCTTCCATTGTTTCATCCTCTTGAATGTTGTGGATAATCCTCATTCTTTCTCCTTTGTGAGGGCAATCCCTATATAAGTGATTCCCCTCAAATCCCCAACATTGAACAAGTTGTTTCCTTGGCCTTTTCCCAAATGAATCTACATTTTTTTTTATCAATTTGGGCTATCTGGCCTTGCTGATTTGCTTGGGAGTTATTTCTGAAAAAGGGTGGTTTAAAACCTTTCTGCCTTTGATCCTTTTTCCCTTTCATGTTGCCATTCCAAGCCTTTTGGAACATCGACCTTCCTTTGGTTTGCTCACAAAGGTGCCTTGCTCTCCTTATGGTTTCCTCCAAGGTCTTGGGGTTATCACATTGAATCTTGTCACTATAGAAGGAGGGTAACCCACTTAGAAACCTTTGGATTTTAACCTTCTCATCCTTGATAAAGTCAACATACTTCAACAATTCAAAGAACTGCTTCTCATATTCTTCCATTGACATGGCTACCAACTTGAGTTCAAAGAACTCTTTCCTCTTTCTCTCATAGTAATGCTCAGACAAATATTTCTCTTGGAAATATCCTTTGAACTGCCTCCATGAGATCCTCTTCTCATTGAGGTTCTTGGCTTTCTTAAGCTGATCCCACCACATGGTTGCCTTTCCTTGCATGTGGTGGGTGGTAATTCTAGCTTCTACCTGAGATGGGTAATCATGTAGCTGGAAATATTTCTTTATTTCCAACAACCAAGCCTCTGCCTCTTCTCCTTTCCTATGCTCACCATTCAAAGTAGGTGGCTTGATTTTACTGAGTTCACCTTGCAATGTGTTTGCCTCAGGCCTTCTTCTTTGCTTCCAAACATGAGACACACTTGGAATGCTCCCTGGCCCTGAGCTTGCATGAGTTCTTCTAGTGGACCGCCTTGGATAATGATGGCACCTACTCATGCTTCTTGAATGCCTATCTTTTCCATGATCCTCCCTTTTGCCATGGGATCTCGATGTTGATACTTGTCTAGCACTAGCTGCCTGCTTGGTGCTAGGATCTTTTCTAACTTGCTTATGTAACATATTTAAGCTATGAAGTATCTCTTCTTGAGCCTTCATGATCCTTTCATTATCATCCCTGTAGATCTGCACTTCCCTATGCAGACTTCTCACAGTGACAAGATCTTGCCTATCTCTTCTTCCATTTAACTTTGTCTCAGCATTCCCCATGTTGACATGCAGACCTCTTATCTCTTCCTCATGACTGTAAGATCCTTGAGCATCTTCCATGACTCCAGTCCTCATATAAGAACTAAAGTTTCTTTCTGTACCACTAATTCTGCAAGAAAAGTGCATGTAATAATTATTGTTAGAACATGTGTATTATAAAACATTTCATTAATTGCAATATAGGTTATTTCTTCATCAATTTCGAAAGGACACATTGTACCAATTATTTATTTTTTCTTTGCTTGATGCATTCCTCCCCGAAACAACTTCCCAATGACTAAAACCTTGCCCACAATCGAGCTTTGGTTTGAAAGTTATAGCCTTCCGAAGTTTTTTGGGGCGTCTTTGGCCAATTTCCATTCCCTTTGCCACATGGCATCCACGTAGCTTCACCGCTCTCACGCCATCTGACATGTCGTCAACACGGCACCGATGTGCCACTCGCCTCACTTTCAGATGTGAAACTTTCATCCATGTAAGCCTACAATTATCAACGTTCGGGCCTTCCTCGAATTCACTCGCCTTTTACCTTCGATAGATACGACATCGAACAATATTCCCTTTTGATTTTGTTCATTCAGTGTTAAACAAAAGGTCAGGCAATTTCGTTGCTCCAAACCCATGGTATCGAGTAATATTCCTTCCTCTACCTGCAACGCATTTATTCGATGGGCAGTGTATATGTTCTTATGGTTCTCCTGATCAACAGGTGAGATTTATATGGTGGTCTAAGGTTCTTCTAACCAGTTGGACCACTCTCAACTTCTCAACCAATTGATTATTGACATCTGTCGTCCCAAGGACACTCTGGGTGCCTCGCTGGCATGCTACGTCATTCATGACTTCAATCCTTCGTCTCTTAGCTCAGGTTCTTCACTAAAGGTTGACGGTCTAGATCATTAGCGAAAGCCCTCAATATTGGTATATCAACAGTTTAGGTTGACTCTCGGGGATTTTCCGTCAGAGTTAACCCTTTTCCTACAGAGTGATTACTTCGAACAACCTTCCCCGAAGGACAATCGAGATCTCCTCTCGAAGCTCTCCCCATTTGAGTGGATCAGCGGTCACAACTTTAGCTCGGAGTTCCTTTGGTCTCAGTATTAGGCCACTCCCAGGGAGACACCCGTCAACCCAAAACGCACTGGCAAGATGTTGGGCACATATCTCATGTCATCGTCATCTCTTTATTATGCCACAAGACCACTACATGTGGCATCACCACTGCTTAACACGTGGACCTCCATGTGTACTCGACATGACATGCAAATCCCCATGAATGCACTCGACACGTCTCTCTAGGTGATGACACCTGTCCTCTAGGAATTGGTGGAGTGATGTCATTCGCTTCAGCATGGCGTCATTTTCCTCCTGGCTTCATCCCGAAGGACCACCAAAATCTAAGATCAAGATTACTTTTAACTGGGTCTGATGGATGATCATGATTACTCCTCGGGGTCTTGCCTTCAGAGTATTTTCCTCCTAGTGGACCAAATCACTTTGAATGTCCCGTTGCGATCGACGGTCATGATCACTTTGAATTCTTTCCGATAGATCAACGAATCTGGTAAATTTGGAGTCTCGTCCCAGTCTAACTATGAAATACTCCGATGAATCTTCCACAATCAACGATTGATATCTTTCAACCTTTCGATCCAACGACCAAGGTTAAGACAAAGGTTTAAGACCAAATTCACCCAAAGGGCCCACACTTGACCCACCGACCAATTACATGTTCCCATTCATAGGCTAACACTTGTCAACCTCTGGGCACGTCGACGCTCCAGGTTAGCATGACACATCATATTGGCGTCCCTCTCCTTCTAATCTCACTTAAGCGAGACCATAGAGTTCTACGACAAAGGTTAATCCTGGCTACTCCCCGATTAACGGTCCAGATATTCCGTCGGAGTCTCCTCCTTTGGAGTACAACTCCTCCGGATCCACAACTTACTCCGAACGATATCTTGCGATGGACGGCTAGGATCCGATCTCGCTCTGGTTCTTATCAATGATCTAGATCTTCCCTCGGGGTCCTTTAGCACGCTCACATTTGGTCGTTCTGAAACTATGACCTTTAATGAAGGGTGAAGATTTATTTGCAATGCCAATTCAATGGTTGTGATTCGTCTTATCTCAAAACACTAAGTTTCCACAGGACGACAGTCAGAAACTCGAGACTTGGACGTTTTTCGAGGGTTCTTCTAGAATTTTCCTTTGAATAGCAACCCAAATCCGGCTTTGCAGCTCAGGGATTGTCCCAGATCCCTCCTTCGGGTTTTTACTAGACCTTCTTGGTCTCCTCCCCCGATTAATCCTGGTCATTGATCCCATCAACCTTTCATAGGGTCGAATCCTTAGGAATTTTAAATTTATCATGGTGACTCTTGACCGTTAATCATGAGATCAACACGATCTCAGCTATCGATTCTTCCAACTGCCTGTCAGTCTACAGGCGGGCATTAAAACTCAAATTTCACTCACAGAATTGGGGATTTCTCTCTAAAATCTCGATTTTCCCCCGAATCAATCACAGACAAAATCTTTAAGAACAAATTTCACAAATTCACAGCCATCTTGGCCCATACAACCCCGGTAGTTGAACCAGGGGCTCTGATACCATAATGTAACGTCCCTCAGACCATCCGAGGGACATTACAGTGCATAATACTCTTAAAAAGGAATTTTACGGCCAAATAAATTAATTCATTTACATTTAGTTGAATGCATGTAGCTTACAACTACAAATTAAAACCGATTTAGCCATTATCTACAACCAGAAAATAGAAGAATCTACAACATGTTATTAATCAACATGAAATGCAGCTAACAACTCATTACAACAACATACAAATCACTTCCAAATACACATAGTTCATGCACAACAATTAAACACATAATTTAACACAACAACAAGATAAAACACTTATCTTTTCACAACAGTTGTGCAACCAGCTGCTTGGGACGGACGTTACACCCAACCATTGACTGACTGTTTCAGATCTCAACAGCCAGTCACCCCCGAGATGAAGCTAGCAATCCACAAAAGAGGGTGGTCTCTCACAGTCCACTCACAACTCCACCAGCTCTCTTCCTCTTGACTTGTCCAACCCAAGGAATGTACCCCTTCACTGATGTCAGTCCCTTGGGTGTCCCATTCGTTTATTAGGGTCTCTCTGACATAGGAAGTTGGAATCTCTCAACTAGGAACTCAAGGGAAATTGCTACTAGGAAAAACTATCAACAAACCAATAGCAACCACTTACTGGTTTAGTGAAACTCACACATGAGTTCACTCTTCACGCCTAACAACCCGACTCTTCAATTTTCCATCTCCAATTTTCTCCAATTACGCTCCATCTTTCTCTAGAATTCACCCTCCATGGTTGCATCAACTTCAAGCTCAGTTTCTTCCTCTCCTTGGCTCTCCTACACAAACTTTTATAACCAACAAATTGTTGTTCCCACCCATACAAATTTCCTCTATTTTGCTTGCCTTTCTTGACTCACACTCTTCCCCATGCTGATTGTACTCAACCCCCATGTGCCCAATAACTTTGGGATGTGACTATTCACACCCACCCTCTTACATGTATTCAATGATTGGCTTAGGGAACACTTAATAAAAAATGGGAAGGTTCATATACAAATAGCAAATTTAGGAATATGGGTTAAATCAATATACATTGGTTTTTCCCCCCTTGGACCCCTCTTGGACATTATCCTAGACACTCCCCTCTCTTGTGGATTAATTCAGCCCCCATCTCTTGTCCATGTCCCCTTAGCAATTGGCATCACATTTTATTAATAAAACAAAGAAATATAATTCACATATTACATTGCTTTGGCCATAGCCACACAATATATCTACATAATCATTGATTAAACCGAGGATTATAATGGGGATGTTACACCAAAGATGAACCTTTGGGATAGGGAATAGTTGGGCTCATCGGTACTATTACCTAATGGATGGAAACCCGTTGGATAGAAATGGTTGTTCAAAAAGAAGATTAGTTTAGATGGAAGTATTGAAAAGTACACGGAAAGGTTGGTTGTGAAAGGATATTCCTAGGTTGAGGGGATAGATTTGGTGGGATTTTTTCCCGAATTGCTAAGTTAACATCTATCAGATTTTCATTGTATGTAGCAACAACTTTTGATTTGGAGCAACAACTTTTGATTTGGAGATGGAACAAATGGATGTGAAAACAACGTTCCTACATGATGACTTGAAGGATGAGATCTATATGACACATCTAGAGCATTATGTCGAAAAAGGTAAAGAGTCATTAGTTTACAAATTAAAAAAGTCTTAATGTGGTCTCAAACAATCTCCCATAATGTGGTACCAAAAATTTGATTCTTTTGTGTTTGGATTGGGATTTATGAGATCCAAACCACATCACTATATGTTTTACAAGTAGGATGGTGGTCATTTCCTTGTCTTCACTTTGTATGCAAATGATAACATATGTTTTTGTAACAATGAGGATGTGATTCATGATTTGAAGTCTCAAATTTCAACACAATTTGACCTTGAGGACTTGGGGGCTTTAAAATACATCTCAGGAATAGATGTCAAGAGAGATAGAGCGAACACAAATCTTTGATTGAGAGAAAAATAAGTATGTGAACTCTGTGTTATAGTATTTTCGCATGTTAGATTGCAGGGCATTGAGCATTGTGATTGTTATGGGAACTATTCTTTTAATTGAGCAATATCCTACCACACATGTAGAGATGGAGGATATGGATTCTATTCCTTATGCTAGTGTAGTTGATAATTTGAGCATGTTATGTTCTATACTAGACTGGACATTGCCTAAGTAGTGGGAGTTTTGAGTTAATTTGTGGCTAATCTTGGACATCAACATTTCTAGGTCTTCAAGTATTTGCAATGTACTTTTGAATATTCCATTTGTTACCACATGGATGTTTTAGGGGACCATAAATTACTTGACATATAGGGTTATGTGGATTCTGATTAGGTGGGGGATGTAGATAGAAGGAGATCTACTAGTTGATATGTGTTTCGACTGTTTGGTGGAGCAATGATATGGATGAGCAAGCAACAAGTTATGGTCACTTTGTCCACTGTAGAGGCATACTATATGGTAGCTTTTCATGCATGTAAGGAGGCAATTTGGATTATGAAACTGTGTTCTAATGTAGGGTTAAGTCAAAGAGCTATTATAGTCTAGTGTGAAACATTGCCATTTGTTTGGCTAAGAACCTGAACTTTCATCTAAACACAAAGCACATTGAATCCAATACCATTTTGTTCGGGACATGGTAGACGATGGAAATGTGATATTGGAGAAAGTTGACACTTTGCATAATGTTGCAGATACATTGACAAAACCAATGAGCATGGGTAAATTCAAGTTATGTTGTGATTTTGTGGGCCTTAAGAACCCTAGCATTTAACTCATAATTTGATGCATTCTCCCTTAGACTCTTGCAATGTATATTAAAAGTGGGATAATGTTGGGACAAGTGTGCCATACACCTTGTAATCTTGTAACAGGGCAGTTATCTGAATGAATGTCGAGCAGTAGTAGGTAATAAATATTGAGCAGTAGCAGACAACGAATGTTAAGCATCAATTGGCCAATTAATTGTTGGTGATTTCCAACACATGGAATTGCAAAACCATAAATGGTTTATGGTTTTATTATGCCTATTTATTGAGTGCTTGGGTTTGAGGTAAGGTTGAGAGTTTTTTAACTTACTATTATGTTACCAAAATTTTTCCGAAGCCTTTATGTTGTTGAATACCTCGGTTGAGAGTATAGAAAATTTGTAATGTATTGTAACCATTTTTTTAGTTGTTGAATCATACATTGAGTGTGCTTTGGAGTTTGGGGTTTTTCTCTCGAAAAGGTTTTCCCTGAAAAATCATCGTTTAATGGCAATATGTTCTTGTGTTGTTTATTATTGCAACCATGTTTATTTAATTTTCTATATATTCTTCTCTTATTGATTAGTATAAGAAATGCATTTCACACATCTACCTCACTTCAAACATATAAGATTTATATAAGTATATATCATCTATGTAAATGTTTTCCATTTATCCAAACTACTTATATCTTTAAAAATGTTTTGACAAATAATACAAATAAATATAAATAACTTTATAATTTAAAAAAACCCTGATTCTTTTAATATTTATTTTATTTTATTTTATTTTATCATGAATATCATAAAATTTAAATATAACTATGTCAAATTGCCTTCTTATCCTCTAAGGTGCCATTTTAGTGAATAAGTCATCTTTATCATGTTGAATAGTCCATGTAGAATGAGCATCATCAATACCACCATGTAGTGTGATCATTACCCAAATTAGTGATAAGTGGTGTTCCATGTGGAAGTACTTGTTCATCAATGATGTGAAGGTGAATATGACCTCCACACATTGTGCTAATTTTTCCATCGTAGTATCAAGCCAAGTCAATTTCTCCAATACTAAAATTAATAACTATGTTATCTCAAACTTACCAAAAAAAAAATTGAATGTAAAATAAAAAGAAATTACACATAGTTATCCTCGTGATAGATGGGATAAGAGCCCATTAATTTATCATCTAACCAAATAATGATTTGTTGCAGTAAGTATGAGAAATATGGGTGAGTTGTTATGTATCCAGTCCCTGTGTTGGCGAGATTGGGAGAATAAATAAAACTAGCAAAGTCTTGATAAATAAAACTAGCATCTATATGCTTAGTAAAAAGGGGGGGGGTCATTCTTGATCTCGAACGAAACACAAAAAATACCTTTGAGTGGAGATTGGGTAAATCTTCAAACAATCATGTTGAGGAATTAACTTTGTTTCAGGGGTTGAGGATTATTAATGAAAAGCACATAAAAAAAAATCATCATAGGGGACTCAACTTTAATCATCAAACCGATGTTAAAAGCCTTTGTTTTTAGCAATGGCATGTTAATAAGATTGATCAAGAGAATCAAGAAAGAAGTCATCTGGTTCAAGAATATTGAGTTCTTTCACATCCTCTGGTCACTCAATCATCAAGTAGATAATCTAGCTAACAAGGCTTCCCTTTTGGAATGAGATAAATTAAAGTTAAAAAGAGGGATGGCTTATTACTCCATCCCCTGAGTAGTAATCCATCAACATGAAGAGCTCTTGCATGTTAAACATTTGGCATGCCATCACACACAAGGTGGTTGATTACTATTCACGAAGACCAAGGTGCATTCAATCCACAGTACCCTCACACAATTGAAGGTTAATGCGGGATTAGGTTCGTCAAACACTTTGGAATTTTTATCTTGCTATAGGTGGTACAATGGCTCTTGATGCTAGTTTGTTGCCCGAGGATTTGTGGTACTTCATTAGTTTGTTGTTCATGGTTATGCTTCAACCTGGTTTGAATTGGGGCTCAACATTAGATTATAGTTCTTATCATATTTCTTTGTGGGATCTTGGCCCTAGATATTCATTGGATTTGGGCTTTGTTGGCTATGGCACACAAGGATTTGGATTTATTTATGGCTCTGAATCGTGGAGTCTTGAACCTTGGTGGTTTGACATCTTGAGTTCATGTAGTTTGGGTTGCATTGGTCTGCATGGCTCTCTAGGTTCGGGCTCACATTTCTTCTCCGGGGTTTCTATGCTTTGGAGGTTCCTGCTACTCTAGAGATCCCCTGCTCCTATCAACTCAAACTTGTTAAAGATTACCATTATGTCCTCCATATTTGTTTCCGAGGGAATTTTGTATTATGAAAATAAGATTGCTAGTATGAGAACTGTGAGTGGAGAGAAAGGGTTTGTTCATGTGTTATGTCAGTATATCAAAATGGATCATGGGCATTATGGGAGATGTCCATTACGTGATACTACTTTAATCCATAGAGCCTTAAAGAGATAAGAGGATTACATCACTAATAATGAAAAATCAATCTTTTCAATAACTAGTAGAGTGCACTCCCAAATGAGGCTAGGAATTTTGAAGTTGCTTTCATTTTGGAAACCCTGCATAGTTAGAAGAGGAAAATAGAGGAAACTCAAGTAGTGTGCATTTTTCTACAACACTTGGTTGTTGGTCTGGTTAGAAATAATTCCCCAACACATTTAGTTGTGTGGTTGTCTATTGTGTTTGCAATGGAGGAGGTCAAAGAAGAGAAAACAATACAACAACAATAGGGGGATGTGGAAATGCCTAGTGTTGATCAGGATTTCATGACAACTAGTGCGGGGAACCAGGAAGAAGTTCACAACCAAAATTCTTTTATTTAGTAACATGTTTGATATTTTAAAAAGTTTGCCTGATATCAAGAGTATTTGTTTCAATATATACTTGTAGTAGTTTCCAAGAATACTTTGTGAAGGATTGTTTTATTTTCATAGACGATCACTACCAAATTTTGGACATGTCTATGAATATTTTGTTGGACAATCATTCCCTATATGTATTATCATGATGACCAATGTGATTAGAACGGTTTTCTAATATAAACATACTTGTTCTTGCTAAAAAAAATATATAAAAAAAATGGTCTTTTAGCTTTGATGGTTTGATAAATAAAACTATCTTAGGTTATGTTGATGGCTCGAATGATGAGTAAATGAAGTAAAATGCTATTGCTGGGTAATAAACCAGTAGATTGGCCCACTCTTGACTTTTCACGTGCCTCTACATAAAGATGGTCTCCTTCCTTGGTCCACACCGTAATCGTTGAAATGGTTTTACTTTACACGTTTCATGTCATTGCAAAACCATGAAAATGCTATCTTCCACTTCTCTCTAATATGTTCTAGTTGTCCATCCAATTGTGCAAGTTGAATTTCTCCTTCACTGGTAATCTGTAGAACCTCTAAGATCCATATATGGTCATCATTATGTCCAAGTTCCTTTATAGGATCTGGGTATGATGCAATTACATTGTGGAGTATGTGTCCATATTTTAACCTACCCTCTAAATAAAGGAGAGGAGTTCTTCCACTCTCAGTGGCTTTTTTTCCTTAATAGGGCCAATCCCCCCAATAACTACAAGGAAGGAAGTCATTCACTCATAGATAAAAGAATATTGACACATGGGCACTCAACATACATATAAATGATAACACAATGGTGTCACATGGATAAGGGTTGTGGTTCAAGAGTAGTGGAAGGTAGCTTGCTTCCAAGCCACTGGCTAGGAGGAGCCAGGCATTTTGGGTAGTTGGAATGTGACGTTGATGGCCATCTTATTTTCACAACCCCAGACTAGGAAGGTCCTTACCATGAGTTATTTCCACTATAGTTTTACAATATGATGCTTAAGGAGAAATATTATTGTCATTTTGTGGGTCCTCTAGATCTTTGATCATATTCATCTCAATCAACAAATACAAATAGAATGATGATAGTATACCAAACAGAAAAGTTATTAATATCCACTTTTCCAAATGAACTTATTTGCATTTGGTACTAAGTAAATGTGCATATAAGGTGGAAGATTGAGTCTGTAAGCATTGTTGCCTACCTTGTTCAATATCTTGAAAGGTCCATATTTAAAGGCTTTGATTTTCTTCCTCGGTCTTTGTAACTCTTCCATATTAAGGAGTAACCAAACCCTATCTCCTACTTAAAATGTCTTCTTAATCTCACATCAATCATGTTTGTCCTTGTATTTCTCATCAGACTTCTTTATTTTCTTTTCAACCTAGTGTATTTGCCTTATCCTGACTATGCACTTTTATGCCTTTAATGCATCACATAAGGCTATTGTCCTTGGTTCAACTTGTTAATATACAATATCCAATGGTGACGATGGTAAACATTGAAAACACATTTCAAAAGGGGACTTCCTAGTGGAAGCATGAATGTATCAATCACAAAAATGTTGTATGTAAACCAAATTTTCATCCCAAATACTTGTAGGATGCTTTTGATGTAGCCTCTCAAAACATTAACTAGATTCATATTCACTACTTTTGTCTACCCACCAATCCATGGGTGAAAAGAAATTGACCTATTTTGTTTAGTATCCAACTTCTCCCACAATGAAGTCCAAAACACGCAAAGGAAACTCATCCAACTTGTTCATTGTGCCCTTCTTAAATTTAATTAGCAGATGAAATTGTCACATAATCCCATCCATTTATAGTGTCTTACTTGTTTGAGCTTAGTTTGAGCTTGCAAGTATTCTCGGGACTGGTGATCAGTATGGATGATGCTCTCCTTCCCCAATAGATAGTTATTCCACATCTTCACTACTTGAACCAAGGAATAGAGCTATTGTCATATGCAGGGTAGTTCAATGCTATTTTGTATATTAGCTCCGAATGATAGTGGATCAATCTCTCCCCTTGCATTAATATTACTTCCATCACATACCCATTAATACAAGTTTCTATTTCAAAATACTTACGTAAGTTATGTAGTGTTGGGACCAAGGCTCGACTAATATTTTGCTTCAATCCTTCAAAGGATGTTTGTTGATTCTTGCCCCACTAAAAACTCTTACCATTGGCTATTATAACATGAAATGGTGTTTCTACAGTTTACAATGATGCTATTAACTTTCTTAAACCTCAGGTAGCTTCTACAAAACCCCTAACCTAAGCAACACGAGTTTGAGTGGCCCATTTAAGGACAACCTCTATCTTTGTAGGATCAATCTTCAACTCACCCTTACCAATTGTATGCCCCTGGTAGAGCAAGGATTCCTTAACAAACTCACAGTTCTTTATGTTTGCTAGCAACTAATGTTTCCTTGGTGTCTCTAACGCTTACTTCAGATGCAATACATGCTCCTCTCATGTAGAACCAAAGATCAAAATATCATCTAAGTAAACAATGACAAGCCTAACGTTTATAGATCACATAGTATAAGAGTAGGTTTGTCAGAGAACTTGAAGTATCTACCATGAGCAAAACTTTGAAGATGGAGAGGTTGGAAGTGTTAAGAGACTTGAATAGGAAGATCCAAAAGGAAAGTCAGCATTGGAAGTAGAAAGTAGATGGGCTAAAAAAAGAACTTGCCAAACGTTAGGATTCCTTCACCACCATGAGGGTGGAATTAGACAAGAGCAAAATGTATCTCTTGCAATTGGGGGAGAAATTCACTTTGTTGGATAATTATCAAGAGGAGAGGTTCATCAAAATGATTGCTCAACTACACAAATATTTGACCATGAAGGAAGAGGCATCGAAGAAGCTCAAGTGGTTTTCTAGTAGACCAATTATGCTCCTTCTGTTGTGACTACGAGAGCCAACACCACGATGAATTTAAGCATGGTAAACTCACCTTCCAAGATCCTTCCTTAAGAGCCCTTTTGTAATTTTGAAAAGCACACTAGAGGCATTGATTCCAAGTTATTGAGGAAAATGGGCTATACAGGCCAAGGGTTATGCAAGAAAGGCCAAGAGATTTTGATCCCTATTGTAGTTCAATAGAGGTCTAAGCATGAAGGGCTAGAATTTGGTGGACAAAAAGCAAGCACAATTTCAACTCAAATCACATTTGTCAATATAGGAGGAATAAAAAAAGAAGCTGTTTCATTGGAGGAAAAGGCAACAAGAAAAAGAGTGGGTAGCAGGCCATTGGAATTTGCTTGTAGAGAATTGGAAGAGAGCAACAAAGGGATGATTCTGCCACTCAAATCTACTCCAACCCTTGCAGAACCAAGCAACCAAGTTGACTATGGGCATTAAACAAGGTAAAAAAAAAACATGCAACTAGATTAATCAAAACATAATGATAATATTATCTCTAGCTTTTGGTGGCTCCACTTGGCTAAATAGGATGTTTATGTTGAAATAATGTAACTGCGAAGGGCATTCTTATTATTTTGTTAT
>CBVK0100413692.1:0-19380 GCA_900067695.1 Picea abies
TGGGAAGATTACTTACACTTGGTTGAGTTTGCATATAATAATGGGTATCAAGCTTCATTGAGAATGAGCCCATTTGAAGCCTTGTATGGTAGGAAATGCAATACTCCAGTGAGATGGGATAAACCAAAAGATAGAGTGGTACTTGGGTCAGAGTTTCTCAAGGACATGGAAGACCAGGTGGTCAAGATAAAGCAAAATTTAAAGGCATCTCAGGATAGACAGAAAGTTTATGCAGACAAGAATAGGATAGCTAGATATTTTAAAGTAGGGGAGCATGTACTTTTGAAAGTGAAGCCCAAGAAAATTTCTTTTAAATTGGGTAGTTGTATGAAGTTGGCAGCCATATTCTGTGGTCCATTTGAAATATTGGACAAAATAGGGCCATTTGCATACATGCTTGCATTGTCTTCTTCTATGAATGTGCATAATGAATTTCATGTCTCTTTACTAAATAAATATGTACATGATCCTGACCATGTTATTGATTGGCATCTGATTTAGGTAGAGACAAAGGGAGATTTTCAGGTTCAGCCAATGCGAGTATTGGACATAAAAGTCAAAATTCTTTGGAATCAAGTTATAGAGCTGGTAAAAGTTTAGTGGACCTGCTATGGTCCTGAAGATGCTAATTAGAGCATGAAGATGCCATGCGGGAAAAGTACCCGCATCTTTTTGAATAAATTTGAGATTTTGATCTCTATTTTTGTATATGCACTAAGGATAGTGCCAAAATAAGGGGGAGGGGATGTAACACCCCAGGTTTTGAACCCCCATTTTAAATAATGTATTGTTACAATGCTGAGAGGCCAGATTTCCCAAACAATTATTAAGAGGCCAGTGTGCCCAAAACATGTAATGTTTTTATCATTATTAATAATAAATACATGGTTGGATGCTAGACAGACAAAGACTAGAGTTATAGGGGGCTATGATTCCACAAGAGAGGGGGCTTGAGGGGATAAGTGTTTATTCCTATTCTAATTACCTCTTTTTGTATAAGGGAGGGGATTGATTACGTGAGCTTCTTGGGGAAGGCTAGGAGGTTCTTGATTTCTCCGTGAAGTTACTTAAACCTGCCTCTGGTCTGATGGAGAGGTTGGTCGTTGTCTCATTTTCCCCTTCAATTCTACATTCACACCATTCTATCCCTCACGCACCTCCATGCACCCACTTACCCATTCATTTATCCATCTGTCATCTGCGTTTTGGCTTAGGGTAAGGGAGTCGAACTGTTGTAGATTAGCCACAAGATAGTTGGTTATAGTGGTTGTTGGTGTGATCCAGCCATGACCTGAAGTCGAATGTATGAGATGCATTGGCTTATGTCTAGCGTTTCTCATAGCTGTGAGTCCTGAGAGTTCCAACATTGATATTTTGGACCAGTTGCACTGGAGACCGAATTAAGGAGAAGGAATTCATGAGGGACTGCATGGAAGAGAAGGGTGGAGGTCCATTCTCTCAGGTGGTCCAAGCTGTGTAGAAGAGAGTTGGGTACTTGGATTGTTGTGAGAGATGGGAATCTTGTGAGAGATTGGGTGCTGACTAGTTTGGGAATCCAAGTAACACTCTGGAATCATCCTTATGTATTCATAGCCCTGGCTCGAGGGTGACGCTGGTGTTGAGATTTGGAATAGTAGTGTCTACGGTTGGGTGGAATGTCCTTGGTCTGCATCCAGTTGGTGTCATCTTTCATAAAGATAAGTGCTCTATGTCATGGTATCATTTACATGTATATGAATGTATTTTCGTTGTGTATATTTAATTATCGTTTAATTGAATCTTTAGACTATGCATGCTTGTTGGATATTGTTGTGCATGTCGTTAAAGTCTTTTCTTTTATGCATCCTTAAATTTTAAAAGGTATTTGTAAAAGACATAAGTCCAAGGGAAGGCTTGAAGGTAGATTACCCTGACCTATGGGTGGCTGGGTATGTTACAGGGAGTCCAGATGGATCACCCACAAACTCAGAGAATGAATTTGACCAGAAGAAGGTAGGCTAAAAGCAAATAAGAAGCAAAAAACTAAAATAAAGTCGTATCCCCAATATGGTCGCCAATTTTTTTATTGGATTAATCGGAAATTGCAGACATAAACAAAGCTCCCTAGATCCCACTGGAAACTAGAACAAAACATAACAGAATATAAGTCTTTCCCTAGGCTCTAATTATTGTGTTTACTAGATAACAAGAGATAGAAAATATAACTTTTAAATGTCATTTCCTCTTGCCATTTTCATCCTAGCTCTATTCCAATTCTCCTGTGAAATTGAACCTACAAAAGAACACAATCCAACCAAAGTCAAAGAAAAACAATATACTCAACACAAACCTATGTATGTGATCAAGGAAGCATACAATAAAACAAGACTAGTTTTATGGGAAAGAAACATATCGTTGTATCATATTAAATAAAAAGTGGAGATTACAAACAAATCCTTGATGTCGCAAGGTCCCCTTTCAATACCCCTTTTCTCTAACACACACACTTTTGCTCCAAAGCCTTTGAATGAAGAAGATCCACCATGTATCTTGTAGAACTAAAGCAAAGCTCTTAAGAAGCCTTTGAAGTAGAACTCTCCATACAAATCTTATCCTATTCAACCTTATCCTTTTCCATGAGATATCCCTCTTTATATAGTGTGAAAGAGAGATGGATGAGGATATTAGGAAAATCCCACCAAATCAGAAAAGAGAGTAAGAACCAAACCGTTTGGAAGCCACCTCACCTTCTAGAAGACCCCCTTCCACAAGATCGCCTTCTAGAACCTTCATGATCATCCCACCCTAGGCATATGCCAACCTATAGAGATGTCACAGTCTAGATCTAGAGAAGGATGCGATGATCAAGCATCATCACACTCCATGCATATTGCAGGGTGCAACGACCTTATTTAATAAGGTTTTTGAGAAAAGAAAGCAAATCACTCTCTTCATGGAGAAAGACTCTTTTATCTTTTTAGGGAACACGAACACATGTTGTTAGGGGATCACTGGAGTGACCAAAATAATGTGTAACAATCATAAAAGGTGGAAATATAGAAACTCTCTTACAAAATTCCTCTCACTCATATAAGGTAGAAATATAGAAATTTTATAGAGTCCATATCACTCTTATGATTTACAATGAGTGGCTTACAAGCCTTCAAATAGACTTTAGGAAATATGCACATATGCATATTACATTTAAAAATATACATATTCACAATGAAAATTTTAGATGGTTTACTTATGGACTCATTCTTCTCATTGTATTAGGAGGAATCTCGTAGCTTCCGACCTCTAACAATGCCTATGGCATTGATGTTGAATCTAACATTGAATCCGATGCATAATCTGATGTCGAATCCAAGTGACTATTAAAACAAACTATAGGTCTTCCTAGTAACCTATATAACCTCTCCTTGTGAATACCAAACACTCTTTTTGGAGTAGCTTCCTTTGAATACACTAGTATTCAACCATTCTTGAATACAACTACATAGCCTTCATCCTCAAATGTTGTAACTGAGAGTAGGTTTACCTTTAAGTCTGGAACATACAACATATGTTCGATTCCTAGAAATCCTCCCAACTCAAGATGGAATATTACATATACATACCCTCTTATTTCTTGTCTGGTGTTGGTTTTAGATCCCACATAGAAATCTGTGTCAGATTCTGAGAAAGTCAAAAATGTTGATCTCATTCTGGTCATGTGGCAAGATGAGCCATTGTCCACAAACCATTCTTCGATTTCTTCATATATTACTTTTACAATACTAGTAATCAGGAAGTATTATTTCCCAAGCCTTTCAATAATACCATTAACTTCATATGGATTTGTTTCTTGTCTTCTTGAAAGTGCCTTTACATCTTTCCTGTTCTACTTCAGACATAAGTGCATCTAAAGTGTCCATCACTTCTCAATATGGTGTCCACTCTTACCACAATAAGAGAAAAGTGCCTTGTTCCATGATTCCTTCTTATCATTCCTCCTTTTCCTCTGACTTGAGAAATGATCTGTCTTCTTCTTGGAGGTTTTTTCCTACATAGACTATCTTCTTCGACACTTCTCCAGATCATGGTTTCTAGTTCCATAGGAAACACATGGATAACTAGACTATTCACTAGCGGGAAAAGTATTCATTCCTTCTCCTATATTATGCACATATTTCCCTAAAGATGCCTTACACATGTTACCTTTCTATGGAATCTAAGATAAGTTCATTTGCATATGTAGTATTTCTCCATCCTATGTTCTCTTTACTTCAACAACCCTCAATCATTCTCCATCTTGATGGGAAGAAGAATAATGTGAAGACTCTTCTTTCTTGATCAGATATTTTGACGGAGATAGACTCTCTTGTAGTGTAGACTTTACATTCTCTACTTGTCCAACTCTACTAATTGATGATGCCAATATCTGTAACTTTCTTTTTATTCATGAAAAATAGTCATGTGAAAATATTCATGACATATCATTCGATCTTGTATACTTTTATTCTCTTTCTCAAGATCTTTCAACTGCATTCTTAGCTCATAATTATTATAACATCACCACCCATGCTGAGTCACAT
The DNA here is from genome assembly GCA_900067695.1 of Picea abies. NCBI lineage: Eukaryota > Viridiplantae > Streptophyta > Pinopsida > Pinales > Pinaceae > Picea > Picea abies. Next base: position 4,557 of record CBVK0100413692.1, read on the forward strand.
ATCTGACACTTCTCTTTCCATTAACTCTGATTCTATAGTGTAGAATCCCCATCCACCTTCTGGGCTATGCCACGAAAAACGTTTGGATTGTATACAAATTTTTAAACATATACAAATACTCTAAGTAAATTCCCAGATTCATGAGAAATAACAGTAAAAATACACAAACAACTCACATAGGAAAAACCCATGAAATTAAACGCTTAAAGAATAATGCAACAAAGAATTTAAGACATAATTGATACTTATCTTTGATAAATTACCACCAAATGCATGCATACCTTCCATGATCCTCCCATCCTTAGACCACACCATTTAGAACTCTCAACAGTGGGTCACCCCCGAGCTGGGACTAAACTCCATACAGGTAAAGGATTCCTAACTAGGATGATGTATATCAAACAAAATGAACAACTTTGTCAGGTTCCAACTCAAACTATCAACCCACAGTCCCTCATTCCCCACAACCCTCAGTCCTAGAAAGTGTGCCCCTTCTCTGCTCAATAGTTCTTCAGCTACCCCACTTCCCTTCCAGGGCTTCAGCAAGAGGCCAGACAAGTCTTAGAGAATTGTAGCTGTAGTTGGGATCCTTCAGGAAATCAATTCCCAACAAATCTCTAGCCTGGAGAGAGTTTCTCATGGGCATGAAAACCCGCCTCTTCAATCCATGAGCTTGACAACCCGCCTCTTCAATCCCCAGGGCCTAGAAAACTACTTCTTCAGTCCATCTCTTAAGTCAACTAGGTATAGGTATCGGTGATGGCCACAACATTTTTTGGGTAAGGCATAGGTTATGGCACCAACAGTCTACGGGTAAGGTACAAGTGTGATGCTCATAACATGAAGGGTATAGGTTACTGCTGAAGGAGTGTGTGCAAGATGGAGAGGTCCCAATGATGGAGAGAAAGGATGAATGAATGAATGAATAATCCCCCCCATGGATGGCTCATGCACTAAGCCCAAAATATTTGTATGCATGTCCCAAATTGGACACTTCTCAAGTTGAGAGCCACTTTGGCCCACTTGTCCCCATCCTTAGAACTTAGGATAAAATAATTATCCATACCTTAGTCTTTAGGAATATATTATAATATTCCTTTGGAATAATCCCTCTATATTAGCCCCTTTCCTAGGCTCTTAGTCCCCCCTTTCCCTTCCTAGTGGATTTTAGTCCCCCATACTCTTTTATCACAGTTGTTAAACACACAGTGATGTGTTTTTCATTTATGATATGAGTTTTTACACATTACAAAAACGTGCTCACTGGCCTTTAGCATCTAGGCTCTCTTGCCTAATAATCACATAAACCTTCTGGCTTATAATAACCTAACTCGCCAACCTATAAAACATATTTACATTTACAATTGGGGCTCAGTATTGGGGTATTACATTCCCCTCCCCTTATTTATGCACTATCCTTAGTGCAATATATATACACATTTACCACCAAAAAATTCAAAAATCCTCAAAAATATGTGGGTATTCCGCCCACATACCATCCTCGTGCTCCCAAGTTGGATCCTCGAGACCGTACCAGGTCCATTGGACCTTTACTTTCTCTATGGATTGATTTCGGAGCTGCTTGATCTTTTGGTCCAGTATGCCCACTAGATGCACTTGAAAAGCACCTTCTTGCTCTACCTGAATCACATTCCAATCAATAACATGATTAGCATAGAGTTTATACTTTTTGATCAATGATACATGGAATACATTATGAATAGACATTGATGCAGGAAATGCAAGCATATATGCTACAGGCCCAATCCTCTCTAAGATTTCAAATGGCCCATAATAACAAGTTGCCAATTTTGAACAATTTCCCAACTTCAGGGAACTTTTGTTGGCCTTCACTTTCAAGAATACATGGTCACCCACTTTAAATTCCTTATGATTTATGTCCTTATCAACATAGTTTTCCTGCCTGTCTTGAGCATCCTTTAAATTATATTTTATTTTCAACATTTTCTCTTCCATTTCCCTAGTAATTTTGTCCCAACCACTTCTCTATCTGTTGGGTTGTCCTAGCTTACAGGTGTGTTGCACCTTCTGCCCTAAAGTGCCTCAAATGGGCTCATCTTTAGAGATGCTTGGTACCCATTTTTATAATAAAACTATACTTAGTGTAGGTAGTATTACCATTTTGATGGTTTATCCATCACATACATCCTCAACATATCCTCAATCACTTGATTCACCCTCTTTGTTTGTCCATTAGATTCTGGATGATAAGATGTGCTAAAATTCAAATTTGTTCCAAATCCTTTAAATAATCCTTTCCAGAAATTTGTTGTAAATTTTGGATCTCTGTCAGACACAATTGTCTTGGGTATACCATTCAGTTGAGCAATTTCCCTCATATAAATATCAACAACGTTGGTTTCCTTGTGAGTGATCTTTACTGGAATAAAATGGGCAACTTTAGTGAGCTTGTCCACCACTACCATGATAGAATCATGTTGCTTGTTTGTTCTGGGAAGTTTGGTGATGAAATCCATTGTTAAAACTTCCCATTTCCACTCAGGAATGGGTAATGGTTGTAGAAAACTAGTTGGATGTCCATGCTCAGCCTTTACCTTTTGACACTCTAAACATTTGGCAATAAACTCCACAACTTCTTTCTTCATGCCTCGCCAATAATATTGTCTCTTGATAGCTACAATAGCTTTCTGATACCCTGGGTGTCCAACATAAGGTATATTATGCATTTATATTAATATCATATTTTTCAATTCCTGATAATTTGGTACATAAATTTTTCCTCTATTCATGAGAATTTCATCATTCTCGAGCTTGTAGTCTTCAATTTTCTGTTGTAAAATACCTTGTTGTAATTTTGTTATTATTTTCGTGTATTGCAAATCTGATTTTGCAGCCTCTAAGATTTTGTATTTCAAATATGTTTGGTACATGATGATGGTTGTAGAATGCAACTCATGCACCCTTATTCTAAGTGCATCAACTACCTTGTTCTCTTTCCCTTTGATATGCTTTATATCAAAGTCATATTCACTGAGAAATTCTAACCACCTCTTTGTCTGGAATTTAGAGTTGGTTATTCAAATAAATATTTCAGACCATTATGGTCTATCCTCAACTTGAACCTTTTCCCCATGAGGTAGTTCCTCCACATATTCAAGGTATGCATTATGGCTGCCAACTCCAAATCATGAGTAGCATAGTGTCTTCCATGCTCCTTCAACTTCCTTGATTCATAACATACAACATATTTTTTTTGAATGAGGACTCCAACAAGTCCTTCTTTACATGCATCGGTTCATACAATGAAGTCTTCATTTGGATCAACAATCCTTAGTATTGGAGAACTGGTTAATAAATGCTTCAAGTGTTGGGAACTCTTTTCCCACTCCAATTTCCACTGAAACTTCACTCCCTTCTTTTGCAAGGAAGTGATCGGGTATGAAATCTTTGAGAATCCTCCAATAAATCTTCTTTAGTAACCCACAAGGCCCATGAATGATCTGACCTCTGTCACATTCTTTGGTGCTGACCATCCTTTAATGGCCTCAATCTTTTCAGGATCCACTGCTTTCCCTTCCTCAGATATGATATGTCCCAAATAATGACTTTTATTCTGATAAAATGAGCACTTTCTCAATTTGGCATACAACTGATGCTCCCTTAATACCTCTAGTACCATCCTCAAGTATTGTTCATGCTCTTCCTATGACTTATAATATATAAGAATGTCATATAAAATTACAATGACAAATTTATCTAAATATTCTTTGAAAATACCATTCATTAAACACATGAAGACAACTAGTGCATTTGATAACCCAAATGGCACCACTGTGAACTCATAATGTCCATACCTTGTTCTAAAAGAAGTCTTGTCTTGTTGATGTCTTCTTCTTTAGTTCTTAACTGATGATAACCAAACCTGAGATAAATATTGGAGAATATGTCTTCATCTTTCAACTGGTCAAAGAGGTCATCGATCCTTGGAAAATTATACTTATTCTTCACAGTTACCTTGTTCAAATGCCTGAAGTCCATGAAAAGTCTCAATGTTCCACCTTTATTCTTCACAAATAATATTGGGCCACCCCAAGGTGACACAATTGGGTGTATATACCCCTTCTTCAAAATCTATTTAAGTTGCATTTGCAACTCCTTCAGTCCTGGTGTACTCATCCTGTAAGGGGGATTGGATACTGGGGCTGCTCCAGGCATCGGATTTATGGAGAAATCAATGTCTCTGTTAGGGAGTAATCCTAGTATTTCTTTAAATACATCCTCAAAATCTTTTAGGACTACATAATCTTCAATAATTGACACCTTATATTTAGGTGTCTCTTCCATATGAGTTGCAAATATTTGACACCCTTTTTTGTAACCTTTCTTTAGCTGCAATGTTGATATTTCTTGGACAGTTACTACCCTGGGAATTCCCTGTACTATCCTTAGGTTACCTCCCTCATCCCAAAAAGTAAATTCCTTTTTATAAAAATCTAGGATATCATGGTGTTGGTCCAACCAATCCATACCAATTAGATAGTTATAGGAACCTAAAGGAAGGATGCTCAAATCTTCCCTGGTGCTCAATCCATTCATGTCCATTGGACATGACTTAACCATCCCATTGGATCCGGTAGCCAACTACACCAACCAATATTTTCCATGCTTTCTTCTTGGCAAATAAAATATTTCCACCATCTTAGCATTTATATAACTATCACTACTTCCTGAATCAATTAAAATAACAATGGTTTGGTTGTTAATCATACCTTCCACTTCAATCATATGTGATTGAAACTCTACTTGCCTCTTGTCCAAGGTTGCATAGATCCTAGGTACACTTCTGCCCATGTCCTCCACTATTTCAACTTGTTGTACACTGTGAACATTCCTCACTTTTTCACCTATGTGAGGATAATATTTATACATGTGATCTCCCTTAAAATGCCAACATTGAATAGGTGTTTGCCTTGGTCTTTTCCCCCCTGTATCAATCATTTTGTGTTCTCTAGAAGTTGGTTGTCCCTGAGGATTATATCTTAGAATGGTGGCTTAGTCCCCTTCTTCCTCTTTTCCATCTTGTATCTCTTCTTGTCTTCCCAATGTTTTTGGAAAATTGGTCTTCCTTTATGTTGATCATAAAGGCATTTATCTCACCTTATGGTATCCTCCAATGTTTTCGGATCATCATATTGTATCTTGTCACTGATGAATGATGGAAATCCACTCAAATACCTCTGAATATTAACTGCCTCATCCTTGATGAAAGAAACATACTTTACCAGTTCTAAAAACCTTCTTTCATATTCATCTATGGTCATACTCCCAATCTTGAGTTCAAATAACTCCTTCAATTTCTTGTCATAGTATCTCTTGGTTAAGTTTTTCTTTTGACAATACTTCTTGAATTACTTCAAAGTAACATTTTTCTCTTTAATGTGTTGTACCTACACAAATTGTTTCCACCACATGGATTTCCTTCCCTTGAGCTGATAGATGGAAATTCTTCCTTCTATGTGTGAAGAGTAATTATGTAATTGAAAATACTTTCTCATGCCTAGCAGTTATATCTCTGCATCTTCATCCTTCTTGTGCTAACCATCAAATGTAGGAGGATTGATTTTGTTCATTTCTCCTTGTAGCTCATCCACTCCAGAACTCTTCTTATGCTTCCTCATAGGGGATGGACTTGAGATACTATGTGTTCTCCTATTAGAATGCCTTGGGGAGTGATGATGATGTCTTCTAACACTTATTGTTCTTCCTTTCTCATCACGAGACCTGTGACTTATTTATTTTCTTGAGTCATTCTCCTTATGCATCTTCTTTTCTATTCTATCCAAGCTCTGCATTAAATTTATGTTCAATCCCTCTTGCTTCTCTTTGGCTTTCATAAGCCTCTCATTATCATTATTATAACTTTGGACATCCTTTTTCAAATTTTTAAAGGTCTCCACCAAGTTCATGCTTTCTTCCTTTCCTTCTCCATGTCCATTCGAGTTTGTACCTTCATTACCCATATTTACATACATCACTCTGATCTCATTTTCCTTGAGGTAATCCCCCCATGTATCTTCCATCCCTTTGCACTTTGTGCTAATCCTGTTCTGGTCTGATTGTTGTTAATTCTGCAAAATGTGCAGCCAACAGAACTTGTTAGGCTAATTGATTTATCAATTGCATGAAATTATGAACAATTCTGGTTCATAATGCATCGAACTTATTTTTTCTTATTTCCTGAGAAATTGATTGTCCAGATCAATTTTTTGGGTGAAAATTTATATTCTACTGTCCAAGATCTTTCCAATGACTTCTCCCTTGCTCAATTTTGAGTCTTGAGCAGAAAGTTATGGTTATTTGAAAATTTCTCTTTACTATGAAGGCAATCCTTGTACAAGTGATCTTCTTCGGAAGTCGAATTAGCTCTTGGACTTGTGTCTAATAATCTCTTAAGGTTCACAGGCTCCTGTGATTTCCCTCAATTTATAGTCCATTCAATCATAAATCCAGCGAGGTCCTTCTCTAAGCCCCTTTTTGTCTAAAACAAATATCAATTTTCGGGCATTGGCCCCTTTACTTCGACCCAAAACTCATGTGACCACGGGATAGAACCAGGCTCTTACCTATATGGCGCTTACCTAGAGCTTCGGGACTCTAGGTCTCCGGAACTTCGAGCCTCAGAGGATTCTCCTTCAACACATTCCAATTTCCCCGAATGTCGAATTGGAAAACATCTGAATGGACGCTTCTCTGAAGTTTCGGGACTCCAACACTTCGAAACTTTGGAAGATTTGATAACATAACACAACACTTTCCCCCAACGCCAAAGTGTAGAACTCTCGAACGGGTGCTTATCCAGAGCTTTGGGACTCCAACACTTCGAAACTTCAGAATATTTTCTAATACAACACAACACTTTCCCCTAACGTCGAAGTGGCGAACTCCCGAATGGGTGCTTCTCCGTAGCTTTGTTACTCCTTCTCCAGAACTTTAGATTTTGGAAGATTTCTCAACACAACACCAAAGTTCACTTAACGTTGAATTAGTGAACTACTATGGTGATCTTTGGCTACAGAGCTTTGGGCTTCGGAGGATATTCCAACACAACATTTCAATTCCTATGAATGTTGAAGTGGAAAACCCCTGAAGGTTTCAAGAATCAATGGTCTGCACTCCTGGCTGAGATCAACGATTGATAGGAGTTCTAGAACTTCAAGCTTCGGGACTTCCTGCGACTTCAATGCATAATACCCCGAAACTGTTGAACGTCGAATTTGATATCAATGACTCTCGCTCCTCTTGCATCCAATGACTGGGATCCCCTCCAGAACTCCAAGCTTTAGGAGTTCTGGAACTCAAATACACACTGCCTCCCAAATTATCGAACGTCAAACTAGCAATGGGCTGATATATACAATTCATGTGTCCCCATCAATGGATGACCTGGATTGACTCCAGAATTCATGGCTTTGGTACTTTTCATGCCAGAACACCTTTTATCCACAAGCCTCCAGATTTCTAAACTCCCGAAGGTTTGAGAATTTGCTGACACTTGTCCTGGACGTCCAATAGTCTAGATTTACTCTAGATTTTAGGACTTTAGGAGATTTTCTTCCTAAAAAAACAAGGATTCATTTATTTCAGAGTGTCGAACCACCAAAGTGTCATGAGATCTATGACTCACACTTGCCTCTGCATAGATTCGATGACATAGATTTGTCCTTGGACAAATCCAATGGTCAATCATTCCTCCCTGTGATCTATGGTGTAGATTTAATCTGATACTTTGGAGCTTCGAGGATTTTTCCTCTTTCACGAAAAAATAATTAAAACATCCAGAGTGTCAAATTTTGAAGGACATGGGGGTTTAAATTTCCCTCTTCTTACCCTGATCCAACGTTCCTCATTATTCCATGCTTAGATCCAACGATTGGGATCCGATCTCCTCTGTAGTGCGCTCTCCTCTCATTTGGGTCTGATACAATGGCCCAGATATAATCTGGCGGCCCAATTCAACAGTTGTTGTGGTTTCTTGCACTACTACACCTCCTAATATTTCAAATATAGTCAAGGTGTGATCTCAACGTCCTCCTGGCACTCATGGACGCTCTATAACCCAAAAATTTTCCATTTCAACAACGATTCTATGTGAAAAAAGTTCTTCAATTTCAACTTACTCAAACCATCCAGGCTCAGTGTTGGAAACTGGAGCTCTCATACCATATAGTAACATCAGCACCCGACCACCAAGGACGAGTCGCATCTCTGACACTTCTCTTGCCATCAACTTTGACGCTATAGTGTAGCATCCCCAACCACCTACTGGGCTATGCCATAGAAAACTTTTGGACTATATACGAATTTTTAATCATATACAAATACTCTGAGAAAATTCCCATATTCATGCAGAATAACAATAAAAATACCCAAATAACTCACACAGGCAAAACCCATGAAATTAAACACTTAAAGAATAATGCATCAAGTAATTTAACACACAATTGATACTTATATTTGATAAATGACCACCAATTGTGTGCAGAACTTCCACGATACTCCCATACTTAGACCACAACGCTCAAAACTCTCAGCAGTGGGTCACCCTCGAGTTGGGACTAAAATCCAACCGGGTAAAGGGATTCCTAACCAGGATGATGTATATCGAACAAAAGGAAAAAATCCATCATGTGCGAACTCAAATTAATATCCCACAGTCTCTCATTCCCCACATGTATGTCCCACCCCAAGAAGTGTGCCCTTTCTCTTCTCAGCAGTCCTTCGGTTGCCTCACTTCCTTTCTAGGGCTTCAGCAATAGGCTGGATAAGATGTCTCAAATCATTGTAGCTGCAGTTGAGCTCCCTTAAGAAATAAATTCCCAACAATTCTCTCACCTAGAGAGAGTTTCTCACGGGCCTGAGAACCCGCCTCTTCAATCCACGGGCCTAACAACCCACCTATTCAATCCCACGGGCCTAAAAAACCACTTCTTCAATCCATATCTTAAGTCAACCAGGTATAGGTACAAGTGATGGAAACAACAACGTTCAAGTAAGGTATAAGTGATGGCAATAGCAACCTATGGGTAAGGTACAGGTGCACTGCTCATAACAGGAAGGGTACGGGTTACTGCTGAAGGAGTGTGTGCAAGATGGAGAGGTCCCAATGATGGAGAGAATGGATGAATGAATGATTCAATAATTCCCCCCATGAATGGCTCATTCACCAAGCCCAGACTATTTGTATGCATGTCCCAAATTGGGCACTTGTCAGGCTAAGATCCACTTTGGCCCACTTGTGCCCATCCTTAGAACTTAGAATAAAATAATTATCCATACCTTAGTATTTAGGAATATATTATAATATTCATTTGGAAATAATCCCTCTAGATTATCCCCATTCCTAGGCTCTTAGCCCCTCCTTTCCCTTCCTAGTGGAGTTTAGTCCCCCATACTCTTTTATCATGGTTAGTCTACACGCAGTGATGTGCTTTTCATTTATGATATAAGTGTTTACATATTACAAAAACATGCTCAGTAGCCTTTATCATTTATGCTCTCTGGCCTAATAATCATGTAAGCCTTATAGCCTATAATAACCTGAGTCACTTGCCTATAAAACATGTTTACATTTAAACCGTGGCTCGGTCTTGAGGTATTATAATTCTCTTTCTAAATTTTTCTATTAATGTTCTTTTCTAGCCTCAATTTCATGAGAAATTTACTCATCTTGACTTCTTGGTAAGATTCTTCAAGATCTTGACCAACTAAACTCTTGGATCTCATGTCACATCAACAACTTGCAACACACGTCAAAAATAAATATGATGCCACTTGATTTGGAAATCCGTAGACACCAATTATTTCTCTACATATATACTTGCAGTATCTAACTTGATCCATAATTAATTTATTGATCGTATTGAGGTGGTTTGCAGAATTTTGATGATGTGCTTTTTACCTAAAAACTAATAAACTGATGGTTAGTTTGTTGAATAGTGAGATGGCAAAAAAAAAAAAAACTCAAATTACATATAGATAACATACTTTTGTTTCATCTTTAAGTTCCCTTCAAGCTAATGAAAATTGCTTTCTCCATATCAAGTATCAAAATCACATGTAAAATGACTCACATATGCCAATTTAATGGACTCTTAAATTACATTACTCAAAACAAGAAAATAAGTTCACCATTGAAATCCTTGGGAAATTTTGAGAAATTTGACTATAAAGTTGATTGATTTCCAAACTAGCTTATTTCACCCTCTTTGGCATGTAAAACAATGTGTTAAATTCTCATTAATGACAAATTGAGATAATACCATCAAAAATGACTTCCAATCACAAAATAGCCCTCAAATTTATGATCCTTTCAAAAAATCATGAAAATTAGTATAACATCAGTATATTTTGTCAATATACCTCATGGCATGCTTTATGAGACAACATATTTAGCCTCTTCTTAGCACACAAATTGACACATCCCTACTACCTTGAAATATCTGTCCTTTCTTGGAAATTGTTCCACCTTAGGATATGTTCATACCTCAAAATATTTGCAAACCTGCGCATTGTCTATGCATTGGGATATGTGCATAATATATAGGGTGTGGGTTAAAACCTCTGGCCTGAATTAATTGGCAAATTAATACTAATTGTAGTAAGATCCCGTAATAAGCGGGACTGTTGACATATTGGTTGGAACTGTAGCTAATTTAGTGGAGGTCAGGGGTTCTAATCTTGATGACCCTTGGCATATTCGTTTGTATGTTTTATACATATATTATATAGTTTTAAACTATATACTATATATATAGTATATGTATGGTTATAACATAACTCTAACGCGAATATTGGATATGATTTTAAACCATATGGTATACATAATATTGTTAGCCCCCCTTGCTATTGTATGGTGGTTACATGGTATACAATGAAAACCAAAGGCTAAGGGTCAAGGGATTAGGCCCTCGGGCCTTTTGTTGCCCATTTAAACCTTTACACCAATTTAAATATATTGTTTTCCATATGTAGGTTAAGACCCATTGTATGGTGTGTTGGTAGTGAGGGATATGTTAGTCCTTTGGTAGGTTATGGAGGTCACAGGTTTGACCCTCGTGAATCCCATAATTTTAACATACACTAACTAATATTGGCCAATGGGAGGTTGCCACGTGGTGGCCTCTCATTGGCTGACCTTGCCACTTTTCATCATAGGAGTGGTCCACTTATGTGCCACTTATTAACCTATAATTCGTCCACCTGGAGGTATGATTTATCCAGTCAGCTACCAATAATCATGTTCCATGTGTCACCCTTGCAGTGGTGACACGTGTCACCTCTTTTTTTCCCATGTGTACTTTGATCTCCGATTTTTTACCAGGTTTGACTGAACTTTGACCCCTCATAACTTTTTCATATGAAATTCATTTGACTTGTTGTTTATTCCAATGGAAAGCTAATGACGAGCTATATGAATTGATTTCATTTTCGGGACATTTTGAGAAAATCAAATTTTGAGAATTTATGGATCCCCTAGGACTTTTGTGAGTGTTTTGGATCCTCCTAGACCTCTGTGAGCCTTCCTTATATCCTCTTGAGTCACTTACCAAACCAATTTCACTCAACTCTTTCCATCCATCACCATCCATACCTATACTTGGAGCAGATTTCAATCAATAACCTAATGAATAGAGTTGAAGAGGTGAGTTCTCAGGCATGTGTGTTGTTGAAGAGGTGGATTCTTAGGCCCATGTGTTGTTCAAGAGGAGGGTTTTCAGGCTCGTAAGAAATTCTATCCATGTGAGAGGATTGTTGGTAATTCTGTTTTGAAGATTCCAAGTTGTAGCTATAGGACTATGAAACTTCCTTTCCATCCTGTTACTGAAGCCTCGGAAGGGAAGTGGTGTAGTCGAAGGATTGTTGAGTAGAGAAGGGGCACACTTTCTAGGGTGGGAAAGGCATGTGGGGAATGTGAGGTTGTAGTTTGTTTTCTAGTGTTGGCACTTGATTATGTGTATTTCTATTGTTAATGGACCTTAATATAGCTTAGGAAGCCTCCCATGGTGGAGTTTCTAGCCTTAGCTCGGATGATCCAGGTGGATATTGGTGGCCACCTACCTATTCCACTTGGACCCCCACCATTGCTTCTTTCAGTTTTTCAGTTTCTGGACAGTTTACTATTTTTAGCAGTTTTTCGGGTCCTGAACTTCTGGAGCTGTTTTGAGGCCTTAAACGACATTTTTTGGGAAAATGGGGAGCTCACCCAAAAGTTGTATTCCTCGGATATATCTTTCTAACGAGGTATGGAACGCGTCAAACGAAGATCGTATGCCAAAGTTACATCCCCAGGAAGTTGATGTACCAACTTACCCAAACGGGGCCCATAGTCTTGGTGTTTCATCTCCTAGGGTTAGGTATTTGGATGTTTAGGGTTTTCCTTTCTTTCTCAATAATAATAGGCCTTTGAGCCTCATTGTAACATAGTTCAGAGGCTAGTAGCTGCCACATCTCTTCTTAGAGATAAGCTACCAGTGTCCTAGCTAGTTTATTTCCATTATGTCTGTAAGCATATTTTAGTCATTTGTTATTAATGAAATGAAGTCTTATTTCTGCTGCATCTCTTTGTTTATGTGTATTTTTGTATTTCATTATGTTCCTACATAAAACTGGATTAGTGGTATCAAAGCGGTCTGCTCATTCTCGATCCTTCTTTGCATGTCCCCAACGAGGTTAGGATATAAGGAGTTGGGGCTCGATCTGGTTGAACCTTTGCAAGATCATCCTCGCAAACCCCAATGACTTCCCATGGGGGAAGAAAATAAATATGAGGGAGTAGGAGATCCTATCAAAATGTTGCTCGAGGAGGCCCTCGAGAAACAAAGGAACTCGAAGATGGACAACTTTGCCCAGATTCTTCAACGGATTCCCACTGGCGGCGCATCGACATCCAACAACCACTCTGGAGGCACCACTCCTTTTAAGGTACAAGTAAACTTTGACATTCCCATATTTGAGGGAAAAATAGATGTAGATGTCATAGATAGATGGTTGAATCTGTTAGAAGGATATTTCTCAGTTCATGACTTTTCCGACCGAGAAAAGATTATTTTCGCACTCCTCAAAGCCACCCCCCATGTCAAGGACTGGTGGGAAACCTACTCGGAGCAACGGGATGAGGGAGAACCCTCTTTGTTCTTGGCTACACCCACTTGGAATTCTTTTCGAGATGCCATCAAGGAGCAATATTATCCCATGGGGAGCTATGAGGAAAAATACATACAATGGACTACGTTGTGATAGCAAAGGGACCAAGATGTGCATGAGATGATGAATTTGTTTCATACCCTACACACAAAGTTGGGTATCAACGATTCAGAGAAACATTTGGTGTTAAAGTACCTCATTTTTCTGCATAGATACATTCAGGAGGAAATGGATTTCCTCGACATCTCCTCACTTGGTGTGGCATACCGATATGCTGCCAAGATTGAGCAGAAGTTCAAACAAAAGAGGCGAGACTTTGGGTCTGCAAATCAGAAGCAAGGGAAAGGTAACCCCAAACTGCAGAACAAAGGACCAAGCTAAGGCGGGGTAGCCCAGGACAACTTGCCAAATCCACAAGCAAAGAATAACACCATGAAGCCAAAAAAGTACACGGGGAAGTGGTGTGAGTTCCATAAGAGCTCCACTCACGACACAAGTGAGTGTCGGGCCAAGCAGTCACTGGTAGCTGAGCTGAAGGCTTCTGAATCGGATGCATGCTCCAACTCTAAATCAGAACCTGACAAGGGGAATGACAGGGGAAGCAGATTATCGATGCGGAGCCCAATGCCACCGTTGCCACCACGAAGATCCAGAAGGAGGAACCAAAATATCTAGAGGAGGTGGAGCGTCTCTTCCATTCCAAGATGTGGGTAAAGGGTTCCCCATTGCAGTTCATTATCGACAGCGAGAGCCAAAAGAACCTCATCTCGATAGAGGTCATGAAGCGATTGGTCTTGCCAACCATAGCACACTCACAACCATACACCATTGGGTGGTTGCACCAAGGACGGGACCTCCACATCAGTCAACAATGTCACCTTCCCTACAACATCAAGCCCTTCACGGATGAGGTATTATGTGACATTGCTCCTCTTGATGTTTCTGATGTATTATCAGGCCAACTGTACTTGTGGAAGCGACATGTTGTGTATGAGTCCAGGCCTTGTGCTGTTATTATCACTTTGGGAAATAAGTTGTACAGGATACCAGAGATAGCACCGCCTACCACCATCTCTTTGGTTACTACAAAACAATGCAGTAAGCTCAATTCCAAAACCAGGAAATTTGTTTTCTTGATGATCCGTCCTCAGGGAAAGAGGAAGACTGTGGCCATGACCTCTAGATAGGGCCCCACAACATGAAAACAACAGATGGATAAGGTCATGGAGGAGTACGAGGACATCTTCACCTCCCCCACAGGGGTGCCTCTACACTGTCAGGTCAAGCACCCCATCGATTTGACCCCAGGTGCACCGCTGCCCAATGGACCCATCTATCGGTGCTCTATTCTGGAGAATGACGAAATCAAGAGGCAGATTCAGACGCTGTTGCAGAAAGGTCACATCCATCCAAGTTCATTGCCCTGTGGGATCTCGATTGTGTTGGTGCAAAAGAAGGATGGGACTTGGAGACTCTGCATTGACTATCGGGCACTGAACAAGATCATTTTCCAAAATAGGTACCCGATCCCACAGATTGATGACCTTCTAGACCAACTCAAGGGGGCAAAATATTTCAGCAAGATCAACTTGAAGTCTGGGTATCACCAAGTACCAATCGAACCCTCTGATGTGTGGAA
>CBVK0100413693.1:0-19376 GCA_900067695.1 Picea abies
TCTCACATATGCCTAGTTTTCCATGATGTCATACCTTAGTGGAGCTTCATGCAACATCCGGCTGAAATAGGCTATGGGTTTTTCGAAATCATGTTCATCTTTTTGTAGCAGCATGCCGACAATAGTGTGTTTTGAGGCGAATGAAAATAGGAGGAAATATTTCATAAAATATGGGCTAGCTAGTATAGGATCCTTTGTCAGTGCCACTTTTATGTCCTCAAAATACTTCTTGGCCTTCGGGTTCCACTTGATCTCATTTCTCTTCCTGAGCATGCAAGTTATTTGTTTTATGATTTCTGTCAGGTTTGGGATGAATGTCCTCAAAATATTTACCTTTCCCAAGAAAGATTGTACCTCCTTTTTACTGCGTGGGGTGTCAATCTTCAGGATCCCTTCAACCCTACTAGGTTCTATCTTAATTCCATCTTTGGAAATGATGTTCCCTAACATATTTCCTTCTTCTACCATGAAATGGGACTTCTTTGGATTCAGTGATATGCAAAATATTCGACATTTCTGGAAAACTCTCTTCAAGTGTTCGAGATGTTGTTTGTCGGAGGTAGAGTACACAGTGATGTCGTCCAGGTAAATCATGATGAATTTTTCCCTTTCATCGGCAAATGTGATTTCCATGGCCCTCTGGAAAGTGTCTCTAGCATTCATCAGTATAAATGACATCTTGGCATTCATGAACGTTCCCCATGGGGTTGTGAAAGTTTTCTTCTCTCTGTCGTCCAGGTGGACCATGATTTGATTATATCTCGAGAATCCATCTAGCATAGACATCTTTTGGGAACCTACCACCTTTTGTAGGATGTATTCCATTTTAGGAAGGGGATAATGGTCCTTGAGAGACACTTTATTTAAATTTCAGAAGTCCAGACATAGTCTTATCTCGCCGCTTTTCTTCCATACAGGTACCAAATTAGCTACCCATTTTGAAAATCTCAAAGAAATAATGATTTTGGCATCGAAAATATTTTTTACCTCTTTCTTGACCAGCGGTAGTAATAAGGGATTTATCCGTCTCAACTTCTGTTTAAAGGGTTTGTGATCTTTCTTGACAGGGATAACATGTTAGATCACTTTCATATCATACACATTCAGGTCATCGTAGCTCCATGTGAAAACGTCCAGGAAGTATTTCATGAGCTTTATATAGTCCTTCTTGACCTCTGGACTGAGTGTCTTCAATAATTTTACCATCTTCAGATTCTCCTCAGTCCCGATGTTGCAGTCTTCCACGTCGTCTTCACTTGCATTGATCTTGGGGTTCTTATCCACATCATTCTCGTCAAACGGTTTTTCTAGTGGCACCAACCCCTTTGGAATAACATTATTTTTCAATTATATTATTCCCCTTCCCATGATCTGGTTTTGGAAAGGGTCATTGTTGTTGCATGCATCCATGCTCTCATCTTCGTCACCATGACATTCCTTGTCAATGTTTGTGTTAGCAAACTTGTCGCTCATAAGGAGGAATCTTTCCACTTGTTTGTCATCATCGAACACCTACCAGTGTTTGATATTATCAGGTACTGTCAGCCTATGCCTGACCTCAATTTCATGCCTTTTTTTGGGAATATGGGGATCTTAAAAATCGAGGCCGAGGTGGCCAACACATTGATGATCTGATTTTTCTCTCTGGGGATAGCAGATAGGTCGTATTTTGAGAATAATTCGAGGAGATCCAAAGCCAAATTTTTTTACTCCCTCAGCATGGGGTTTTGGGTATGATATACACCCTTCACCTGATTTATGATCAGCTCAGAATCTTCAAGCACTGCTATCTTCTACACACACAATTCTTTCAAAACTTGTAAGCCCAATATCAGTGCTTCGTATTCGACCATGTTGTTAGTGCACTCAAACATGAGCTTGTATGAGAACAACTTCATGCTTTCTTAAGGGGGGCTCACCCATATGCCATCCCCAACTCCTTCTCTATTGATTGCACCATCAAAAATCATGTTCCACACCCTTCTTTCCGTGTGGTCTTTGGGGTCGGTGCATTCTGTTATTTCCCGTGCGGTCTCCTCGTCAGCTGCTACGATGGCCATCGACTCTTCTTCTTCAAAATTTAGGTCATTGTCGAATATAGAAGACCCCACCTCGGTGTCGATGGTGTATATGGGATGATTGTGTGGTTGTGTCTTGTTGCTTACCATGTACTTAAAAATCACTTATCTGTACAACCTTCTATCGTGGAAAAAAATAGGGATAGTGGCGTATGACATATCCATCTGCAAGGTTCCTTTCAACTTCACAGTGCACGAACTCGAGGGTAGCATGCCAAATTTTGGAGGTATGTTAGTGATGACCACATCCATGACCATGTTCTTAGCAGGGATTTGAGCCAATGATACAACTAGGTCTTTGATAAGGCCCAAACACTTGACTTTCCTCAAATCAAAAGAGAAAATGTCTTTGTATGGCCTGGTGACATCCAAACCTAGTTCATCCATGATCACCTTCAGCATGAGGTTGTGCGATGCACTAGAATCCAACATGGTGTTATGCAAGTTCCTATCGTGGATCTTCAAAATAATGTAGAAAGGAGGGATGTCTTCGGTATCGCTTGTTTCGTCGACGCGCAGACCAAAAAGGATGGCGGGGTGATCATCTTGAAGGTTTAGAGTATCGAGGGTTCCCCCCGCTTTCATCATTTTAATGATTTGTTCTCGATACTCTCCCTTTCTAATAAGTTCATTGAACGAGACAAAGATTTTTATTTTGGCCATCTCATGTTCAAAATTGAAAGGGGTGCAATTTTTCTCTACCTCTTTTCCGCTATCCTCTCGACCTGTCTCTAAAGATTTCTTAGGGACCTCCTCCTTCAAATTAGATTTATCTGTCGTGTCTTTGGTTGCACTGTCTGACCTGGTTTTTTTTGTGGAAGGAGTGTTTGTCGAAGGCTTCCTTATGGGGTTTATCTGTTGTGACTTGGCAGGCACGTCCTTTCTCCAGAGGTTATACTTTTTCTAGAACTGCATGATGGCATTTGGATAGCCTTTCTGGAATTGCTCCGTATCCCAAGACGGTGCATCATCTGTTTCGAGGATCATATCATCATATTCCTCTGGCACGAAGTCTTCATTCCTAATCATATACTGGTCATTCTCACTCTTCATCAAGAACATGCATGGGTTTTGGTCATCGCAACAATGTATCTATTCGTCGAATGTCTAATTGAAATCCTTGTCCGCGTAGTTGTTCTAGAAAGGAGGTCTCATTTGCTGGTCACCTTTCTCCCTTTTCTCTTTTTGTTCCCTCTGTATGATCTGAGGGACTTGACCTCTCTCGAGGTTTGGATTTATGAGAGGTGGGTCATTCTATTATCGGGCAACAGGTCTATTCCCCAAAGAAATTTTGTCCATCAACTTCTCCATGGTCTTCCTCATCATGTCGAATTTATCGTCTTAGGACCGCGACGTCGATGACTACGCATCACCCTGGGGTATTTTGTCACCTCGGTTGAATCTTGGTTTTATTTTTCCTTATGCCATCATGTTTAATTCAACTTTGACAACATTGCTCATTATGGAACCTAGATTCGCTGATCTTATTACCCTTAACAACAGGGAGAAATCATTTTCGAAGGAGTCTGCATACCGCAACTGCGCAACACCGGGGGGTGGATTGAATTCTATAGGAATCAAGTTGTACACTTTCAAAAAATGGGTCGAGAATTCTTTCATCGTCTCTTATGGTGCTTTCTTCATGTTATTGTATTATGTCAGCAATTGCAAATGGTTTTTCTTATCTCCCCATCTGTCTAGGAACGACGTCTTGGATGTGGCAAAGTCTTGAATGTTCGCGAGTGAGAGGGATTTTAACCACTTTCTTACATATCCCAAGAGGCTTTGCACAAACAACCGCATTCTTTCATCTACGTAGTCCAGCTCCTCTAGGTCGACGAAATCATTAAACCAATCCAGGTGCTTCTGAGTGAAACATTTCCCTCAATGTCGTAGAGCCTGATCCTTTGGCTATAATTCTAAGGCAAGTCATGCAATTGGGCTGATAGGATGAGTGGAGAGAAGTGAACAGCCATAGCCTGAGGAGGATTCAGATTCTGGGAGACATTATTTGATATTAGGGCTTGAAATTTCTTCAGGTCAAAAACAGTTTCATTCAAATTGGTCTCTAACTTCGACCAAAACAGAGTTTTCTCAAAGAATGTGTCGAACTCAAGGTCGTCAACGATATGCACATCATATTTGGGCAAGGACAGACTTCTGTCCAGGTAGTAGAATGGGTCTAGTGTTATTTATATAGCCTTGCACAGAATCCTCTCGGGGTCATACACTGGTTTCGAGGGATTGGGTCAGGATTTGCTTTGGTGTAAACCGTGTTGGGATCTAGGTTTCTTGAACTGTGCTACTTGAGGCTACTAGTTTTTTTGGACTGAAGTCACCAAGGTAATGGTTTCAGCTGGTATGGATGTTTGTCCCTCTGTTACCCTCAGGGGTCAAGACTAAAATGTTGTTGTTATCCCAGGGAAAATCTATTCAATTTCATCCTCGACAATGACACTAGAATGTTAACACTCCATAAATCTGTTCGACTGATAAAAAAATGATGAAGGTAAGTTTTTAAACCAACTTTGAGACCCAAAACTAGCCTTTCGGATCTGGAGAAGGATCTCTCGAAAATGGCGCGGTCTCCACACAGGATATGACTTTGAAAATAATGGCTACATTTAACACCTATGATAAAGTGGGTTCTGGTTATATTGGCACAGAAAAGTAAGACTTGGGCTATTGGGTCGATCTGAGGAAGAGACGAGAAAAATGACTCAGTGACTAGATTTGAGAGGATAAGGCTAGGCGAGCAACAACCTTCAGTGTAAACCATATTGTGTGGCAAGAGAAAATACAATAAGTAACTCAAGAGCACCGATGTGGATGAATTCAGAGTTAGCTTGAGAGGAAAACGTTTTGTCTAAGTGGCGCGAACAAGGGGCGCAATACAACGAATCTGTAGGTTCGATAATTCGTTCCAAAATAGACAGAAAATGATATAAAATATAGATAAAAGGAAAGAACATATGCAAAGAAAGAAGCACAATACATCCAACTATTACAACTAGAATCTTTTCATCAAATCACAGGACCTTTGCATTAAATTCCGGTCAAAAATTCAGATTACATACAATAGCTATCGTCTACCAAATTTGCCAACCAACTCAGCTTACATCGAAAAGATGAAATATATAAATGAGGGTGTCTCTTGGGCTACCCTACTTCCTAACTGCTAAACCTTAGAAACTAGAAAACTAAACAACATGCGTTGGAGACACTTTGCATGGTGTTTCCAAAAATAGACAGTAATCACGCCCTTTTACTTATGATTGTTTGCAATTTCACCATGGTATCTGATCATCGGTCAGGATCTGGCATGGATAAAAGATGTGTCACTATGTTCCTTTGAGCAGGTGTACTGACGAACAGGTGTTTTTCAGGAGCTTGTTGTCTGTAAATAACGACTTCGATTTTAGTGATGTGATCATTCGTTGAGATCTCCGCGTAGTAAGCAACTTCTAGATTTCTGTAGCTGTTCTCAAAATGGTAGCGTACTTCAGGGAAAACGTATCTTTCAAAACTTCCAAGATTTTTCTCATCTTCAGTGGGTGTAGAGATGAGTGTCAATTAAACTTGTTCTTTCTTGTGCGCTGGTGAGAGCTACGCAGGCTTCTTTCTCGGTCGCTTCACATTCTCTGGAATGTTTCGCATGCCTTTCCTCTGTCAGTCTCTACACTTCTCGCAACTGTACAATGGTGTCTTGCGCCTCTCTGAGCTTCCTTTTCAACCATGCCATGTTCCCTTTGTGACCCTGCATTGTGGATGCTTCCACAACCTTTGTCACTAGTTGTCGTCGTAATTCCATGTTTTCTTGATAGATCTTGGCGATGGCTAGTTTCACTTGTTGTAGTTGCTGATATGGAATTTGCTCATTTTCTTCCATGATATTCTCTCTCCTTGTTCTACTCCTATATTCATGACTCAATCCCCCAGCAGGTTCTAGCCGAGTGACGTGCCTAAGTCGTTCTTCAGCTACCAATCTGATGCACGGTTCTTCTGAATTTTGAGCTTCCAAAATATCCTGGTTTTTTATCGGCCTTCCCCTCTGCCGAGGCATTTTTTGTTGGGGAGAGGGGGATCTTGATTTTTTTCCTTCCTGTGCGAAACCCTCTGTTACATATTTTTCATGAATCGCTCTGGTATTCTTTGCAGGTAAAAGGATATTTCCCTTTACATCTACGGGAATGCCTATTGCAGGTGAGAATGCATCCCAGTCCCTTTAGGGCTTAGACCTTACGGTTCTATTGATCCACGCACCTTTCCTTGTTCTCTGAGAGGTCTCCATGGTGTGACTAAGAAGGAATTTGTGCACAATGTGTCCAACAAATGCATAGGATGGGAAGGTTTTGATCACGCTGGACTAGCAAGGGACATTGCAAATAGAGCTTGAGGCCTGGTTCTATGACTGGAGAGAACGTCGAGCATCCGGGATTTATAAAAAATCAGACAAGAAAGGAAATCATGCTGGAGGACAACAAATTCATGGTGAAGAGATGTTGCAAATCAAGTTGCAGGTTTCCATGGAAAATCCCTGCATGTAGGATACAGGTGACAAGGCTTGTTGGTCATGCATGATACGAACATCATGATTTTTCATTCCCTCGACTTCCATGATGAATTGATAATAATTGTTGTACTTGATGACATGACCTCTATTAACCACTTGACTCGAGTTGGGGCACGTAGAGACTGGTTTCTCGACAAGACTCAACTTTCTTGGAAAATACATGGTCGTACCTCCTATGCAAGTTTTGAATCTGACCTCCCTTCCCATTTCCAAGGGCCAACCAGACACTATCTAACCTCAAACTTACATAGTTACGTACCTGAATTCACATGTTCGGGCGCATGGGTCACGAAGTGACTTTAAAAACAGCTATAATTTGGAAAGAAAAATGGTGGCAATAACAGATCTCATGCCATACCTACTTCACTCTCCACCGACCGGTCAAGACCGATCTCTGTGATAATAAAGAATACTCACAAAATTTACATCATGTGAAAATAGGCTCCACTATCAACAATACACCTGTTATCACCCCCAAATCCACCAATATCGACACTGGATAATAGAGTGACCAAAGAAAATTCCATATCAAACTTGGATAAAAATTCCTCCATAGTTGATGTAGCAGTTGTATTAGGCCCCTGATTTCCCTTCTTCTTATTCTTCTTCTCTGTTCACTGATAAGCAATGTGCCCCAACTAGCTACAATGGTAACCTCTGACTTTACTCAAGTCCCTTCTGAAATTTCCTTTCTTCTTTCCCTTTCCCTTTGCAACAAGAGAACCATTCTCTTCATTAGCTCCATCTCCCTTCTGTCCACTACTTTGAGATCTTTCCTGGATCTCCTCCTGAGTGAAATCGTCCCATAGTCTGCTCCAATATCGAATATTCTCATGACCCCCCACCTACTTCACGAAGACTTCACATTCCTTGGTGAAGCCTTTCAAGGGTATCCTCACCAAATATGAATCCGATATGACCTTCCCAACTACATCCAACTCATCTTTCACTTAAGCTACCCAGGTAAGATAATAAGGCACACTCTCCCCCTTACCCATCTTAGTGTCATGCAATTTATCTTTCAAGGACATCTTCTAGTTTTCATTTTTCTCCTCATACAAGTTTTTCAGTGCATCCTATATCTCTTTGGCTATATTCTTGTTATCCAATTAGTGTGGGATAAGGTGGTCCTTTACCTCATCCAGAATAAGCCTCTGATATTTGGCCTCCTTTACCTCATGTAAATCCAAAGCTATAGGGTATGTTGTGGGAACAACAAATATGATGTTGACAAAGCTACAAATTTTTTCTCTCTGAGAATAGAGGACATCCTAAATTTCCATTGAAAATAGTTAGAAATCACATCCAATCGGAACTCATACCTGATGAAAACAAGAATATCCCTACCAATTGTTCAATGGAAAACAAATAATCAAGTTCCCCCCTCTTCAAATCTTTCTCAAAATAACACTGCTCACTGTCACTCGGATCCCAAGCTATGATACCATGTAGAAATTTAATGACAAAATCAACATGCACTATATTATGCCATACACTTAGCAACCTAGAGATAACTATCAACTATGAAATGTGAAATGTATAAACTCATATTCATAAAATATTATGAGCATAAATACACATTTCTAAGCACTTTTGTAGTGGAATAAACACAATGAACAACAATCGCACATCTATGTAATACTCAGAAATTTAGGCAACCAACCAGGGAAAACCAAAGTGAGAGAGAGAGAGAGAGAGAGAGAGAGAGAGAGAGAGAGAGAGAGAGAGAGAGAGAGAGAGAGAGATTGTATTAGCTTCAAAAAAGTTATATCAGAAGAAAGATTGCATTTAAAACCAAGAGAAAACCACTTAAAACACCCAAATTGTCCCTCCAAAAATCTTCCTTGAAAATCGTTCCAAGTCCGTACTATTGTACGACCCACCCAGAAAACAACACCTCAAAAAAGTACCCTCAATATGTTGTACGTATTGATTTGTATGGCCCCTTTCTACAACATTAAATTCTCAAAACAACATCGATTTACGTTCCTACAAACAACCTTGGAAATCGTGCCCTCCTCCCTATTGTACAAACTGTATGGATCTGCACATTATGACCTCCCACACAACAATAAATTACAACTTGAAAACAGAGTTTTACCTTGGGAAATGTGCCCAATCTCTCTTGGAAAATGCACCCAGCCTGTCAGATTCAACCAAGTACCTCTTCTTGTAGCTCACTAGAATTTATTATTCCAAATAAAGAAAAGAATGAATGTAGTCTTGTAAAATATTAGCATGCCCTTAATAGGATTACAATAAAAAATTCTATACCCTTTGCCATGTATCAAGGATATCTTTGATCAATGTAAGGGTTCTTTGTATTTAACCAAAAATAATCTCACCTTCAAGTATGACCAGGAATGAATCAATTCATGTGATGCATTAAAAAGACCTTCAAAACCAAAGTTGATATGTATAAATGGATTTTAATTCCATTCAATCTTCGCAATTCTCCATCAATATTCACGAAAATTATCAATGATATTTTTAGATCGCATATAGGACATATTATTGTGATATATATTGATGATATTATTTTTATATTTTATTTGTGCATAGTTCAATTTACTTAGTGTATGTTTCAGGACAAGGCCTCCAAATCTAGGCTTGAAAAACTCCGTGACACAGATCACAGTGGAAAAAAAGGTCTAGAGGCCTTGATCTACACGTTTGTAAGTATATTTATTATGTGAAATGATATTTTTTTTATTTCCTAAAAGAAAGTAAATGATTACATATTTATTAGTTTAACTAGTCCATGTGCTATGTTTTTACAGGAGGACAAATATGGTAGACATCCTACACATTTTGAAAAATAAATGTTAAAAAAAAAAAAGTGGACCAACTTTGTAATCTGGATGAAGAACGAGATAGTACCGAAGGATCCCTTGCCTTGTTTTTTCCCTATATTTTGTCAATGGATCCCCCGTTTGGGAATCCTTTCCCTTTATTTCCTTTGAATTTTATGAACTTGTGGAATGTTCCTTGCAATTTATGGAGTTTGTAAATACTAACCCTTGTTTTGTATCTCTTGATAACAAACATATTTTCCTAGTAGGGATTTTCCCCTTCACTTTTATTTATTTATATTTGACTACTATTTGGATTAGTTGGATTCTCATCCAACATTCATAGAGCCTTCTCTCCCTTGGATCATGAATTGGATGTGAACAGTTAAAAATGGTGGTAACCATGCTTTGATTATACAGGGCATTTGTTTTTTCAATGTGGGGGAAAAATGGAGCACCAAAAACTTGAACTTTCGTGTTACTCTACCCTATGATGGTTTTTTGAAGGTGCTCTAACCTTGTATGGTAGTTTGTTCTTCCTTCCCATCTCTTTTTCTAACTTGAATTGAATTTTGTTAATTGGTCTCCTCCTTTAAACTTGGCCCTTACCAACATTGACTTGTTGCATTAAACTAGTCGTTCCAGTGCTAGTCTCACCATAGACCTTTATAAGAGGGAACCACAAAAGGTTAACAAAGAGTGTTGACATTAACTACCTAGTTTGATATGTAGGCCATATCCATTTCATTAAATTAGTATAGTGGAGTCCTAATAAGAAAACATTACACTAACAAGTCATCCTTGGCCTCATGCAAGGAATCTCCTTTTATCTTCCTCCTCATTAGGTACAAACCTAGGTTTTGTCATCAAAACCTAACTATTTACCTCCTTAGAGTAGAAACCATGACACCCTATACTTCAATAATTCTCAAGAAACCCTAGTGCCTGAAATGAGTGAAAAAGTAAAAAATAGAATGTTTAAAGGAGAAAAAGAGAATAATGTTTCTCCACCTACATCTCTAACTCAATTGTAAATAAGAATAAGCATAAGATTATCAATGATTTCATCATATCCAATGTCTAACTCAATTCCCTCACGTGGAATGTCAAATTATCCAAAGACAATTTTGGATAGCCAAAAACTTCATATATATATATATATATATATATATAGGATACAAAGTTCAAGTATGTACTTTTTGTCTTCGTACAAAGTTCAAATAGTTTTCCACCGAGTCCTCTTTCCATGCAACTTTATCTCTAGCCAAATTTTGCACCTTATCCCAAACCACTCTAACATAGGTGCATTTCACTAATAGATGGGTGATAATTTCTTCATCCATCTTAGAAAGTGAACACATGCCAGGCCCTTTCTTACTTCTCTTTTGAAAATGATCTCAAAGAAGTACCTTGTCTCTCAACACCAGCCACATATAAACACAATTCTTCATAGGAGCTCTAATATTCCAAAGGGGCTTCCACCACCATGATTTTGTCTTGTTTTGCATTACATAACATAGTTTTGTACCCTAGCTTTGCAATCTATTATCTTAGAATAGGATTGTTGGACCAAACGAAACTATGTGCCTCATCCCTAATCCTTACATGAATATGAGATGAAGTTCCACATAACATTAGAATTGTCCTACACTATCTCTTGCAAATCCCAAGAATTTTGCTAATATCTACCTTTGATTCCATATGTTTATGACACATGATCCACCACACAATCTAGTGTAGAAATGAAAATTCCCTACAAGCTTTATATCAAGTCATCTGGAAACCAATAAGAGTTCCCATATCCTACCCAAGGGTCTACCCAATTCTTAAACTCTCTTTATTACCCACTTTCCACGCTAGAAAATTACATACCAAGGGAAAATGAAATTATTGAAGCAACAACCTCTCTTGAGACTTCTCAATAACATTGAAATAAATTAGAAATTTGAACATATTAATATCCTTACTAGTGGTTTTATTATACAAATTTATAATCTCCCTTAATTTAGAGGCTTCCCTCAAGGATCCATCATAGAACAAAAGGACATCATCAACAAACAACATATAAGTCATAAACTAAATCCTACTAACTGAGTCCTCTAATAGCCCATTTTATTTTTGTCTCTAGGATCTCTCTACGTAAACCCTTTGATATAAGCAGGAAGAGTAATGGAAACAAGGGGCAATGTTGTCTTAGACCTCGGGTTGGACTAAAGGACCTTGATGTTGAGACCCTTCTTGTGACTGTGATTGAGTGTGATTGATGTTGAGAAACTTGATGTTGAGAAACTTGATGTTGAGTGTGATTGAGTGTGACCCTTCTTGTCCTACCACTATTTCATTGTGAATTTGTTGTCCACTAAAGAACCCAAATTGATAACTTTTTCTCCACCTTGGCAACTATCAACTTTTGTATTATCTTATATATACAATTACAGAATGAAATGGGTATGAAGTCATCAAATGTTGATGGGTTGCCTTCTTTGGGATCAGATTTATGAATGTGAAATTTAAAATAACATGGGATATTTCTAGTGTTCATGGCCCCTTCCACAATTCTTAGCATATCTTCTTATCTCAATTCATAAAACTCAATAAAAAAAACTCCATTGTCCATCCATCACGACTCGAGATATTGTCCTTTTGGAAAGAAGCCATGCCAAATTTTAATTCCTCCTTTGAAACCTCTTGTAGTAACAAATCATTGGATTCTTCACTAACAAACCTAGGAAAGTAGGTGTCAAGCTTTATAATGTTTGTTAAATTATCCCTTTTAGGTTCTTTATACAAATTTTGGAAATGTGAAACCACTAATTTTGCAATTTCCTAAAACTTTACGGCTTTACTCCCATCAGGATTTGGCATCTCCCATAATGTGTTAATTTTTTTTCTATGAGTAGAAAAATTATGAAATAACTTAGAGTTTTCATCCCCACTAGCTAGCCAAATGACTCTACTCTGGTATGAACCACTAAAGACTATTTTATTGCCAATAACTCTCTCCTAGTTTTTCTTGAAGCCCTTAAGTGGGATTTGGACTCTTCTATAAATGTTTCTATAATTTGAAAGGAAATATGAAATATGTGTTTCCACAAAGACTAAGTCTTGATATAGATTTTAAATTTTTTTATAGGACGATTTGCTTGCTGCCATCTTGAATTTTTTTAGACTAGCTACAAACTAAAAATTGGTGTAGTCTCTCATGGCCACAACATAGTTTTACCATTCAAATTCACCAATTCAATTAACCATCGATCCTAAAGCAATGTAGGATTAAAGTTTAATGCACTTTCAAGCTTGTTATCTTATTTTTCTATGTGCAATATCATCGAGAGATGATCCTATTCTGTGTATGAATCTACCCAAGATCCAATTATTTCATCATTAAACATGATATAGTTTGACACTAAAAACTCATCAAACCTTTTGGAAAATGCATCATCTCCTACTTTTCTTTTCTTTTTTTCCATGTAACCATGATCTTAATGGGTTCTAAATCAACTATCATTGTCTCCTACTACTTGTCAATAAAAAATCTAGCTAGTGGATCAACCTTGGCCATTGGTTCACAAATTTATGATCTTATAAATGTAAATTTGAGATCCCCTCCTATTGTCATTCTTTCATTTTTAACAAAAGAATTTGAAAGCAATGATTCCCAAAATTGAACCATATCTTCATAAGGTCCATAAACATGTAGAAATTTAATGACAAAATCAACATGTGTTATATTTTGTCATACACTTAACAACCTAGAGATAACTGCCAACTATGAACTCTGAAATCTATAAACTCGTATTCAGAAAAATATTATGAGCAGAAATACACATTGCCCAACACTTTTGCAGGGGAATAAACACAATGAACAACAATCACACATCCATGTAATACTCAGAAATTTGGGCAACCAGCCAGTGAAAACCCCAATGTAGGGAAACCCAGAGAGAGAGAGAGAGAGAGAGATTTTATTAGCTTCAGAAAATTTATATCAGCAACAATATTACATTTACAGCCAAGAGAAAACCACTTACAACACCCAAACTATCCCTCTAAAAATATTCCTTGAAAATCGTGCCAAGTCCGTATTGTTGTACGACCCACCCAGAAAACAACACCTTGAAATTTGTGCCCTCAATATGTTGTACGCCATGATCTATATAACCTCTTTCTGCAACAAGGAATGCTCAAAACAATATCGATTTACATGCCCACAAACAACCTTGAAAATCATGCCCTCCTCCATGTTGTACGGACTGTACGGATCTATACATTACAGCCTCCCACACAACAAAAAATTACAAAAAATTCAAAATAGAGTTTTTCCTTGGGAAATGTGCCCAAGCTCTCTTGGGAAATGCACCCAACTTGCTTCCATTTCCTCTTCTCCTCAAATCTCTCTCGAAAATGTCTCAATCTCTTCTTCTTATTGTCTTGCACACTACCCAATGCATTCTCTTATAATTTGAAAGTGAAATTTCACCTTCCAAGTCTCTTTTCACCTTCCCCATCCCTAAATCCAATGGATAAGATCTAATATTTCCTTACATGATCAAGGGACATGATTCATTCCCTCCAAAATAAATCACTTAAAATATTAAAGTACAATTTCACTTTATAACATAAGTGCACCTTATGAAATAAAGTCACTTTAACAAAAGAACCAATTTAGTACAACTTTATAAAAACCCATTACAAAGTCAAGTGCCTAGTAGTGAAAATGTAAGTTTACTTCCGCATACAAGACAAAATATGTGGAGTACCTCCAGAGCTATTAAATCTAAAAAAACATTGATCACTGAGTAGAGCCTCCACAACTCTAGTGAGAAGAGTTATGCTCCTATGAATAATACAAGAAATGAAAAATTATCAATTCTAAATAATATATTTCTCCATATAGTGATAAACCCCCCATATCTCCCTATAGAATCTACATAAAGCCATGAATGATTCTCAATACCAAATTCAATCAGTTGTTGGATTCAAACGTGATATATTGTGATAATTAGAGTTGTGTGAAGATTTCAGAGAACCCAGTGTTCCATGATAGGTCAAAGAACATTGAGATCAAGTATAGTTTAGAGGGGAGAAGTGGTTCTCTAGTATATCTCCATAGATGATAAGATAACATATATTTTGGTAAATCCTTTGTCCAAGATGAAAAGTTTTATACTTAAAGGACAAGGTGGTACTCATGGAGATGAATTCCTTATTGGAAAAGGAAGAGATTACTCCCAGGTTGGGAAGGAGCACTGATATGATATATGGGCAGTCATTTTCTAGTTCAGAAAATGGTCCAGGTTGGGAACTCACCTTTCAGTTTAGAAAGCGGCCCAAGATTTCTGACGGATATGCATTTTCCAGTTCGGAAAATGGTCCATATTGGACAGTCATTTTTGTAATGAAAATGGTCAGATAGATTGTTGATGTACCATATACATCGATTCCCATTGCGGCCAGTGTGGGGGAATGGTCTAGGAAAATAATTCTTCTTGGTAGTCACCATGAGTAGTGGTCAATTAGAATGGTCTATCTCACCAAACAGTCATTCTTTCGAAGTTCACAGTTGTGAGAAGTTTTGAAGAATGGTCCATTTTGGAGGTTGGGGAAGGACAATAATTTCCATTAGGAAATGGTCTGGACAGTCATTCCCTAGGGCAGACTCATTCTCTCTATGTTTCACTATGATTAGTGTTGGAAGAATGGCCCCGTTAGGTGAATGTTCCAGGTTTAGAAATCAGGGACATACATTCCCTAGGGTACATTCATTCTCTCCAGGTTTCACTATGATTAGTGTCGAAGGAATGGCCCAGTTAGGTGAATGGTCTAGGCTCAGAAATTAGGGACAATTATTCTTCTATGCTTGGGAAGAATATTCCAGATAGCCCATGGCTGATGTTTCACTTTATGAGGGAAGATGATCTTCCAAATCTCATAGATGTGAGTGGAAGAATGGCCCAAATGAATCAGTTTGTATCATGATATTGTTGATATCATATCATATGATTGTTGTGGAGATTGTATATCTTTGGACAATAGTTGTATGCCACTGTGGTGGATTTGATCCACTGGTAGTGACTGTGTGTCACTGGTTAGTAGCCTTATGCTAATAGGAGTGGTTTTGTACCACTGGATAATAGTTGTACACTAATATGGATAGAAACAATTGTGTTCTATTGGATGGAATTATAACAACATTATGCTACTATCTGATTTCCATGGAGACTACCACTAGTGTTGCTTGATAGCTAGATCGATAGTCAATGTGTTGGTGGAAAAACATTCTCCCTATGGAGAATGGTCCAGGTTGACAGATTGTTGACGTATCATGGATTGTTATTTTCCTAAGGCATGTGTTGTGGCCCGATTAAGAAAATGGTTCAGGACCGATATTCTCATGAGGCACAGTTATTGGCTCGATCAGGTTGAATAGTCTACCCTCTGAGAACATGATGTTTTGATTAGGGTGGTTGATATGAGAATGATATTTTCTAAGGAATATGGGTATAAATGGACCTCTATGGTACATATGAACATATTAGAAAATAGTTCGATACTGGAAATCCTATAGGAATTATCTCTATAGCCCATGTCATGGCTTTCAACATATATTGGGACAATCATTCTTCTAGCAGGTATGTATGGATTAGAAGAATGGTCCTTGTATCACTTTTTGGAGTGAGTGACTTATTCAGCATCATGCCCGATTACTCAAGTGGAGTATGGCTTCGAGAGATGATGCAGTTGACACTATCAGATGATACTGATAGTGGTGATGTTGCTCATGATTTGATCTACATGATCATGAGATAGTTTGTGTGGCTATGATGATGCTACCAATTGAATGGTTTGTTTGTTATCAAGACCATTACATCCCTAGATAGGAGGGAGTGTTGATATTGTGGTAGTTGTGGGAGCTATTAACCTCTACGTGTAACCTTTGATGAGACTAGAATACTTTGGGAAGCAAGAGAAACCATAAATAGATGTGTAAAAACCCTAGAAGACATGTCATCTCAATCAAATAATTAATATTTAAATGGTAACCTCTAAACTAATAAGTTACCACTTGCCTTCACTTGCTTTGCAATGCCTTGCCATGCCATGCCTGCACTTTCCTTGCAATACCTTTCCATACCTTTCCTTCACTTGCCATGTAATGCCTTGCCATGCCATGCCTTCAATTTCCTTGCCTTGCCATGCTATGCCTTCGATTTACTTTCCTTTCCACGCCATACCATTCCTTGAGTTTCCTTGCCATGCCTTGTCATTCCTTGCCTTCACTAGTTGAAACCCAATGCTCCAAATCTAATGCAATTGACGATTTTTTCATCTGATTCCCAGTTTGAGTTTTATGGTGAGTTGTAACTCGCCTTCTCAATCCATTTAGGGACATGTGGCCAATTTGGTATGGGGGCATAAAATCCAAACTGAGCATCATAACGAAGTTTTATAGGCTCCCGCAAGTCTTTTCATCCAATGCCCACGTGACTACACTACCCAGAAATGCCCGACGCAATGTTCTTGAAAATCAATCTCCTCTTCAGAAATTGCATTATGCCTCATTGACCAAAACCCTAGTGTCTAAGATACTCCAACAAATGGTTTTTTGATCAATGGAATGATAGTGGAGGGGGCCCACTGGATGAAACCTGGTGCTCCGAATCCATTGCAACTGACGATTCATCCATTCAAGTCTATGTTTGATTTTTTTCATGAGTTGAAACTCGCCTCATCAAGCCATTTAGGGAAATGTGGCCAATTTGGTTTGGGGGCATAAAATCCAAACTGAGCAGCATAATGGAGATATGTAAGCCCCTGCAATTCTATTTGGCTAAGTCCCACATGACTACACTACTCACAAACTCCTGAAATAGTGTTCTTTAAAATTGACCTCGTCTTCGAAATTGCACTATGCCTCATTGAGAAAAACTCTAGTGCCGGATATACTCCAAAAAAAAAATTTTCGGTAGAAGAAATCATAGAGGAGGGGTCCCACTAGATGAAACCAGGTGCTCTAGATCCAATGTAACTAATGGTTCATCCATCCGAGTCCTAGTTTGAGTTTTATCGCGAGTTGCAACTCACCTCCTCAAGCCATTTAGGGACAAGTGGCCAATTTGCTCTAGGGGCATAAAATCCAAAATGAGAAGCATAACGAAATTATGTAATCTCTCATGAGTCTGTTTGGCCAAGGCCCATGTGACTACACTACCCACAAACACCTAAGACAATGTTCTTGAAAATCGACCCCCTCTTCAGAAATTGCACTATGCCTCATTGAGCAAAACCCTAGTGTCAGAGATAATCCAACAAATAGTGTTTCAGTCAACATAATGATAGCGGAGGAGCCTTACTAGCTGAAACTTGATGCTTCAGATACAATGCAACTAATGGTTTGTCCATCCAAGTCCCAGTTTGAATTTTAGAAATATAAACTGACAAATGGGTATAAATGGCTCAATGTTTTATCTAGTCTTGATGTTAAGCTTAAGAAGTTGTATAGGATGTGTTCTCAATCCTCTAAGTGGATAATTATGCTACATTCAGTGTGTATTTATTTCATTAAGACTAAGAAAATAAAAATTCTTGGTTTTTTATTCTAGGTAGCCTTCCTCTTTGCTAGCGCCTGAAGTATATAGGAATTATGCAACTCAATTGTCCCCTTTATCACAACAATGAAATTGTCAAGTATATTTTTTGTCTCTATGCGTATGCCAAGCAACCTCGACTTGGGTCTCTAACATGTATGGTCAATCCCCCCTTGGGGACATTCTCTAGAATTCTAATCTCCTTAGTGGCCAACTCTATGGTGAACTTATCCACATCAAATCAATGTGATTGGATTCAAGTGGAATCCAAACTAATGTGGATTGTCTCTCGATTGGAATTTTTCCAATCGAAACATTATTTATCATGACTTGGACAACATGCTCCACACCTTCACTTGCCCTAACTTCCCATGAATTTCTTTGCCCTTCCTTCACTTGTCTTGCTATGCCTTGCCTTTCCATGCTTTTCCATGCCTTGCCTTCATTTTCCATGCCTTTCCTTGCCTTTCCTTCACTTTCCTTGCCATACCATTCCTTGCCTTCGCTTTCCATGTCATTCCATGCCTTCACTTGCCATGCCTTGTCATGCCATGACATTCCTTTCCATGCCTTCACTTGCCTTGCCTTGCAATGAATTCCCATTCCTTGCCTTGCCATGCCTTGCCTTCACTTGACTTGCAATGCCTTTCCATGTCATGTCTTTGATTTCCTTGCCATCCCTTGACATTCCTTGCCTTGTCTTTCCATGCCTTGCCATTTCCTACCTTCACTAGCTAAAACCTAGTGGTCCAGATCCAATGCAATTGATGGTTTGTCCATTTGAGTCTCGATTTGAGTTTTATGGAAAGTTGCAACTCCCCTCCTCAAGCCCTTCAGGGACATGTGACCAATTTGGTTCGAGGGCATAAAATCCAAACCGATCATCAAAACAGAGTTTTGTAAGCTCCTACAAGTCGTTTAGGCCAAGGCCCATGCGACTACACTGCCCAAAAATGCCCAACACAATGTTCTTGAAAATCGACCTCCTCTTAATAAATTTCATTATGCCTCATTGACCAAAACCCTAGTGCTAGAGATACTCCAACAAATGGTTTATTGGTCGACGGAATGATAGCATAGGATCCCCACTAGATGAAACCTGGTGCTCTAGATCTAGTGCAACTAATGGTTCATCCATCTGAGTCTCAATTTGAGTTTTTTCATGAGTTGCAACTCGCTTCATCAAGCGATTAAGGGACATCATACATGTGGCCAATTTGGTTCGAAGGAATAAAATCCAAAATGAGAAGCATAACATATATCTATAAGCTCCCATAAGTTTGTTTGGTTAAAGCCCAGGCGACTACACTACCTACAAACACCTGACATAGTGTTCTTGAAAATC
>CBVK0100413694.1:0-19375 GCA_900067695.1 Picea abies
GAGAGAGAGAGAGAGAGAGAGAGAGAGAGAGAGAGAGAGAGAGTCATGAAACATTAATATATTTTTCATTGTTTAGAAACGATATGAGGAAGATTATAAGCATTTACAAGTATAAAGTTAAGACAACTTCATATTTGTGAAATCAAACCACTGGAATGCACATTGCGAAATTGAAACCAAAGGAAATGCACATTACCAAAGATCACCAAACAGATAGAAGGACCATAAAGAAAACATTACTTCTAAAACTTCCCTATTATTACACTATTTCTTAGGAATCTAAAAGAACAAAACCCTCATTTGAGATTCTAAACAAAGATAATAAAACCACATAATAAAATATTGAAATTAATAACAAAGAGACTCTACAAGAGAGATGAATACCCACCTAAACTCAATGGACATAGGCCACATTTGTGTCAATTTGTAGCCTCTTTTCTTGCATATCACATATAGGAAATATGGAGAGAACTTGCAATCACGATGGAAGGTGACAAAGGGGTGAAAAAGACATATTTGATAATGTTAGCTATTATCATGTCCAAATACATCTACATAGATGTAGGACATGGCACTAGGAAACATGGCATGTATCAGGAGTTGTCCCACCTTAAGAGTTGTCCCACTTTAATATGACCATGACCATATAAAACCTAAAATATTTGCACATTTAATCTATAGTTACTAAGATGGACATCTTCTAAATCATGTATCATACTATTTTAATTTAATATATAATTTTCATGGATTTGCTTCTCTAATCGATATCAAGTAGTGAAACTATTGGAAGGATTTTTTCTGACCGAGGGTAATCTATCCAGTGGGATGCATAGCCTTGCTCCAAGTAAATTACACTATTTATTAGAAATCCAAACAAACAAAACCTTGATTTGAGATTCCAAAAGAAGATTAGAGAACCATGGAATAAGATATTGAAATTAATAATACAGAGACTTTGCAACAAAGATGCATGAAGGAATTTATAGTGAATGAAGCAAATGAATATCCTCTTGAAATCAATGGACATAGGCTACATCTGTGCTACTTTGCATCTTCTTTACTCGTAGATCATATATAGGAAAATAATGAGAGTTCTCAAAATAACAATGGAAGGTGATGAATGAGTGAAATGCATATTTATTGATGTTGTCGATTAACATCTTGTCCAAAGATTCAGATTTCGACATGTCTAAACGTATGTTAGAGGATTAACCTTCCATCATTTACGTAATTTTTTTCAAACTACAAAAGAAGTAAGACAAAGATATGATGAGTTCACACAACCATTTCAATATAAATACGTTTCAATTTTTTTTTCCAATATTTATTTTATTGATATATCGTTAAACTTTTGAAAGTAATCACTAATTATAAAAAACAACAAAAATCACAATAAAAATAATAAGTAAATTGGTTTGATAATATTTTGAATAATTATTACAAATAACTTTCAATAATATTCCTAAATAATTATTAAGATTAATATTAAAGCTAGATCAATATCAAAATTATGTTAGATGACCAACCTTCCAACTATTACACAATTTTTTTAAAATTATAAAGGAAGTAGAGACAAAGTTACGATAAGTTTACATAATGTTTCAACAGGTGTTATTTGAGATATTGTTCTTAGTTCAAATAGAACTAAAATTTTCCAAAATACATTAGAGCTAGAATTGAGACTCGGGACATGACAAGGTAGTGGCAGAGAGCCCTATACACACAAACCTCCTTAATTTTTTATTTTCTGAAATTCAATTTTATTTTTTTGGGACTTCAAAGTTAGCACGAGCTATTCTATGTTTATTATGTATCATATAAATATATAAGATCACTTTTTAACGAGTCTAATATGACAAAAGTATTACATCTCTTCATTCATCTATAATTATTATTATTTTTCTTTTCACCACCATAGTGTAATATCATATTATCTAGTTTCAAATTGTTTCAAATGTAAAATGACAAAAATTATATTGGGAATAAATACATTATTGAGATAATAGTTCAATGTAAAGAGGATAAAACACCTCTTAAGATACATAATTATGCTTTAATAGGTTATCAAAATGAAGAAAGTTCCAAAATTTAGGAGGTAGAGGTTTACACTATTGATATGTTCCAACCATGGAAACGAAGAAAGAATGCAATATCAATCATTGAGTACCTGCATTGATTTCAACTATGATATAACACAAAACAATAGAGTATATTGATTTCAATGATGATGTAACAAAAATGATTTAGAGCAATCAGGGAGTTGCAATGATTTCATCAATGGTAAAACACATAAGCCTTAGGTACTTGAATTGATTTCAACAGTGATATAACATAATGATAATTTTTATATGTGTTTCCAGATCTAGATAATTGATCCAGGAGGATCCAAAAACACTCATTAAGGTCCAGGGGGTCCCAAAACGCTCATAGGCCTCCATAAGGGATCATAAATGCTCAAAATTTGATCGTCTTAAAAGCTCTTTAAAACACCATCAATGCGTAGAGCTTGCCACAATATTTCCAACGACACAAATTTCGTCTCAAACAGAGTCTGTATGCAAAAGTTATGGATGATCAAAGTTCAGGTCAAACAGGGCAGAAGTCAACCCTGAAGAAACACGTGGTAGGCTCCCAAGTTGACAAGTGGCAGCTGATTGTGCAAAGTACATGATGACATGGACCTATCATCGTTTGACACATGGAAATGGTCAACCAATGAGAGGCCACCATGTGGCAGCTTCCCATTGGCCAGTTATGGATGGAGTTTGTTAAAAGTTTGGTTGGAGCAAAAGGGAATTGAACCCGAGCATCTAGCATAACAATTCAACAAACTTACCAACACGCCATCACATGAGATCTATTCTCTATATGGAAAATAATTCATATAAGATTGTTATATGGTTAAAGTGGGCGGAAAACGGGCCGAGGGCTTAGCCCTTGACCCATAGTTCTATGCATGCATAAAGACCATGCCCTAAATTCACGCAAGGGCCCAACAAACATGCGCACATTCCAAAGTTTTTTAATACCATATATTATATGGTTTAAAGCGCACCACTCCAACAAACTATGCATGCACTCATACATTTAATACATGAATTTAATATAATATTATAACAAAGCCAAGAATAAAGGGAGTTGGTTGGGATTCGATCCCCCAAGCTCTCCTATTTAAAGGAGTGCCCTCACCATTGTACCACAACATTCATATGTGCTAAAACACTCAACACTTTTTTTTTTATTATGCCAGTTTGTAGTCTTTTGGGAGATATAAGGTGTTTATAGTCAGCGGATTCATTTTTTCGAAGCGGTCCTGATGGCGATGATCTTATTTCTCATTTGTAAGCCAAAATTCTACAAAATGAGATTTTTGGAGCTCGAATTTTAGAGTTGAGAAGGGAGTTTGAAGTAAACTTCCTTTGTAATTTTTATGTGCTTAAAGCTCTGCTCATAGTCTTTTTGAAGTCAAGTTTGTAGTCTTTTGAGAGTTATAGGGTATTTATAGTCATCATAATCGGTTTTTCGAGACAAAGTTTATGGTGAAAATCTTATCACTCATTTGTCAGCCAAAATTCTGCAAATTTTGGATTTGTGAACTGTAAGAGAGCCTTTGGGCATTTTGTAAAGAAATATACAGTGTTTATAGTCATTGGATTCAGTTTTCCGAGACTATGCCGGATTTGAAATTTGTAATTGAGTTTGAGTAACATGTAAGAAGGTCATTGTGAAACATAATTATTGCTTTCATTTGATTATGTATATGCTCATGTATGAATGATTATGCAAGTTATGTTCATCTGTTGAAGTGTTTTGGTTAAGTAAGATAAGTCACTTCCATGCTATAAGCACTGCCAATAAAAGAATCCTGGATTAAGAAAGTGGTGTCATACTTAATATTATTTGAGGATCAAGTGATATTAGATACACTCGGTTCATATCAAGTGGTTGTTGACGCTTGAATCCGTTATGACCGAAATGATAATATCACGAGGATATAAATCCCCCTGCATTTTTATAGAGGTGGTACTCTTCTTTATTTCAAGATTTTCTTGGAATTATAGATTTTCAAAATAATATAGGACTTTGAGAAAGTCCGCCATGAAATTCAAAGAAATATAAAGATTGCGGTGAAATAGAAAGTTTTTTATTTTTATTTTAAAGAGTCCCTGAAAGATGACCAGGAACCTCACACATCACATATTTGAAAAAGATAAGAAAATTTTCCTTACATCCATCATAGTTAAACTAAATATTTTTTATCACATAAAATAAAAGCAAATGGTCTGCACGCATAGGAGAACTTTAATAGAGTAAACACATGTGGATCTCAAATAAATAAAATGATAGATCAATCTCAAATATTTTTATACTCAAAACTTAGAGTTATAAAATACAGTCAAAACTGATCCCGAAATAATTCTCTTGGGATTTCTGAAAAATATAGAGTTTGTTACAAAGCTTTGAAATTTAAATGCGTTTTCCTTTAGGACTAGGATTGGGGATCCCACAGACCATAAAACAAATATAAACAATAAATAATATGTAGAAAGAAGATGGTGGGCGATGACAAATTAGCAAGACCCGGAAAGAAGACAAGAAAAAGTTATCAGATTTCGGTTAAACCTTTCTAGTCAAAGAAGTGGAGTAACTGGATGAAAAACTGATAAAGAAAACAATATGTGATCAACATAAACTTACGTTGATGGTATCTCTCTCGTTCACTTGCTTGCTGCTATCCTTTTATTTTCCTTATTGATGGTTATAGGAACCGTCTCAACTATTGCTTCTTAGCCTTCTTTGGTTAATTTATCAATTGCGTTTTTAAGCCAATCTTCAATGTAGTTTTTCATTAGTGCAACATTTATTTCATGTCTGATTTTAATATTGAATAATTCTCCTTCCAAGTCTCGTAAGTCATGAGAAATTCCACGTATTGCCTCCTCGATATCTTGATTCTTCACGAAATAATCAATCGACCAATTGTCTATCTCTTCTTCATTATATTCAACCATGCCATAAAAAATTTCCGCTGATAACCCCTTTAATATCTCAACTTGTTCATCAAATTGTCGCTTTGTCATAAATATTGAATTGAGAATTAACTTAGGATCTTGTACTTCATCGGTGCTTCCTACCAGATCTATCTCCGTGAGTCTTTTGAACGATTCTTCTCTTTTTACTATGGCTTCGCTGCCTGCTTGGACAATGTTATTCAAATTCTTGATTTTTTCCTTTGAACAAGCATTCAATTGTTTAATTCGACTTGGAGAAGGCAAATCCTCTTCTCTTCTTTTCAATTCTGTCATGTTTGAGACTTTAATTCCAAATGGTAAGACAACATCAACGTAGAAACCTTCTTCATTCTTTAAATCAACTTGCAGATACTCATGAAAAACATGATCCCTTGAGCCGAAAGAAACAATATTTTTTTATACTTCCCATGCTTATGTTATCAATGCAATTCTCTTTTTAATGTGTTTCTATACATAACTTTGGACTGCTATGAGTAAACTAGAAGATCTTTTTAACTTAATAGCGGGTGTAGTTGGTTTAACCATTGACAAATCACTTGCCAGGATTGGAAGAGGCATTAAGGAATTTTCCAATTCTTTGATCATTTCTTTTAACTTAACATTTTTAGCTTCCAATCCATCAATAGAATCGTCAAGAGCATCCCCGG
This sequence comes from Picea abies, assembly GCA_900067695.1. Classification (NCBI taxonomy): domain Eukaryota; kingdom Viridiplantae; phylum Streptophyta; class Pinopsida; order Pinales; family Pinaceae; genus Picea; species Picea abies. The sequence continues at coordinate 5,681 of CBVK0100413694.1, forward strand.
TTTCCCTGTGGATTTTGGAAATTTTGGATAGCCACATGTCCTTCAGGTCGACCTATGAGAGAGACTTTCCCTTTTTATTCTTCTAGTCACTTCTTTCTACAATCAACTTTTTAGACTCCTTATCAAAAACAACACTTTGAAAAGTGAAACACTCTTCTTCACTAAAGGTCTCATTTGCAACAACTTCCAATAAAGAATTTTGTTGAGTCATATTTTTTGGTTGTTTCATTGCAGGAAATATTTTCTCAATATCTACTTCAAGCTCCATGTCCTCCAGAGAAAAACTTTGGGTGCCATTTTCTATAAGATTATCCTCTTCTTGTTGCACTAAATTCTTTCTTTTCTTTCTCACAGGGAGCTTATGTGAACTATGAATTTTCCCAAGGGGAGGATTCTTCTCTCCCCCTCCACTTGAACTATTGTTGAGAACCTTTCTAACTGGGTGAGTTGTTGGAGCATTGCTCCGTGATGTGGTATTCTTGGGAGTAACAACTGGACACTGGGCACTTCTTACATTGGTACCTTTTCCCTTTTGCTTATTAAAATCATTAGTATTGAGTAATGTTTATAGGTCACCAACATCGTGTACATGAGTACTTTGGTTGTTACCTTCTTCTTCATTCAAGATAGTCTGGATGAACGAGTTACTGAATCCCACTGAAAGCATATGTTCTACAAATATTTTCTTCGGATCAAAGCCTTTTATCTTTTCAACATACTTTAAATTCACATTGTTGAAATGATTTGCAAACTCATCAATTTTATTTATGTTTCTGAACATGAAATCTCCAATCTCCCATGGCAAGGGGATAAATTGTTTTTTTCGTTTTTCATGGAAAAAATGTAGCAAGACGTTGTATTGCCTTGCCACCTCTATAATGAATAATTTTTCAGATGCATGATACGTGAGAAAAGAGGGATTTTCTTATAACAAAATATCCTTATGACATTATGATTTTCCATTTGTTCTGTTGTTCTCTTTTTCTCTAAGAATTTGTTAGCTTGGTCAGATATCCTTGAAGTATTTTCACCCAACAACAATCTTTTGAAGACTGAAACAAAATCATTATAAACTTCATAAAAATATAGAGGAGTCTTATGTCTCCATAGTGCTTGATACCAGAAGGTAACTGGATCTATTTCACGATTCAGCCTCTTACTTATGGTCTAGTTTGGAAATTGACAACAATACACAATAAAAAATAAAAGATAAGAAGCCATAAATATTTTTTTGTCCTTTTTATAGTGTGATAACTGCGACAAGATATCGATAGAAATCAGTTTTCCCCAGTCAAATATGGCATGTTCTTTTACTGTAAAACACATAATATATAAAATCATGTGAGCGATAGTATCAGTGTTTTTTTTCCCTGTAAACCTGGTAAACAACCATGCAATTTCTCGATAGGGATTTTTAAAAGACTCAACCTGGATCCTGGTTATGTCTTTTGGAATAGATGCATGATTCTCCAAATATTTAGGCAGGAGGTCAAACCCATTGTTATGTTTCTTCAAAAAATCTCTGCAATCTTCTCCTTTGAAAGTAAGCATCGACTTTGGGAGCTTCAACATCTTGCGGAAAACTTGCGGTGAAAGGGAAATCAAAGAATGATCTTGAAGTTGTATAATTCTCTGACTTGGCATGTACTTGTCCACAGACCATGCAACAAGTTCTTTACACTCAAAAACCTCAGGAACACAACCAATGCGAGCGATTCAAGATGCCCAAATTACGTCTTTTATTATAGGAGGAGAAGAATAATATGAATATGTTTTTGACCATTGAAAGTTCTGGTCTTCACAACCACATATATTTAAAGTATCACCACAAAACTGTTGTCTATATGATGCCGCCATTTTTTGATGAGAGTATTTCTTTAGTTGGATGATAACCTCAAATAAATATTTTCAGAGAGATGATGACAATTTAATCCCTTGGAAAATGGAGATTTAATGCAATTTAATGAGTAATTCCTCGAGTCTTTCACTATTAATGACGATCTTTTCGGAGCTTGCACAACATTTGTTAGCATTAAACAACACTTAATGCATATTGGGAAAAGAAAGAGAATGGCAGGGACAGACGAGAACGAGTTTGAATAAGGAACTTTTCATGAATCCACCAACCCACGGTTATGGACGATCAAAATATTTTAAGTGTAGAAAGGCGGTCGGTCGGACTTGCATGCAGAGGGAATAAAATACTTAGGGGCTCGACACCCATGAGAAATCTGATGATCAAAATGTAGATCACGAAACTTTAGGTGCAAAGTGGAGATCATGGAACTTGGAGGATGAGGGCTTGAACCTGTGAACCCGCGAAATTGAAAAAAATGGCTAAGTGTAGCATCATACTTATGACATGGAAAAGTGGATGGAGGTGAAGGTCCGCCAACCCACCGATTACTGAAATATGACTAAGTATAGTAACTAGAAAGAGAGAGAAGAAAGGATAAAAGGAAGAGGGAAAAAGGGGAGGTGTAGAAGAGGGAAAATAAATGAAAAAAAGAAGTTGGGAAAATAGAATGGGGAAGGAAAACCAAGAAACGAGAAATGATCTCAATAGTGGTGTATGATTTTTAATCCATTTTCGGATCAATAATTGTACACATAAAAATATGCCAAGATCATTGAAGTCACACCATGCACAAAGAGACACAAAATTTACCCTGGGAAAACCCACAATAGGGGAAAAACTCAGCAACCCTTCCTCTAGAATAATATCCAACCAAGAACCACAAGTACAATGTCACAATGAAGAAACCCTAGCCCAAAGGATCAAAACCAAGAAAATAATGTCTCCTTGCTGCAATTTTGGCTTCCTGGCTGAAGTGGTGAACCTTCTTAAGAAGAGGACGAGTTCTGGTGGTTGCAAATGAGGCATAGGCGCCTCCTATTTATATTAGATTGTTGACTTCTGCTTGGGCCAACCTGAGCCTTTACCAGGGACGACTTTACATCAAAACGATGTTATTTCAAATTAAATTCATTATTTTCTTATCATGTAGACGACTTCTCATTCTGAACTTATTCTAGGGGTTTCTGTAATGTTTCTTCTTGATGAATGGCTTCCTGAAGTTGCCAAAAACTAACACTCCCTCTCAACGAGGAAGGCATTCATCAAACATATCTTGTACTTGTTCTTGGTATTCTTATGCCATACAAAATTTTATCCATGAGCTTCATTAACTATATTGATGATCCATCTCCACAACCATGTGTCTACCACCTCAGGTCGTTCTTGTCCCATGAAAAAAATTATGACCACATCAGAGCCACATTCACCTCATAGTTGATCATAGAATGTATGCATTCCTACATGATCACTCTATGAATGCAGAGCCACATTCACCTCATAGTTGATCCTAGAATGTTCGCATTCCCACATGATCACTCTGTGAATTCATTTAGCTTGATGCTATCAGACACGTGGAATTTCACCTCAATCACCTATAGTCTTCAATTCGTCGAAGACTATGTCGAGACACATCTACTCCAGATGTAGATGTTCCCTATCTCCCCTGGTATGCAACCCAGTACTAGGAGAAGGGTCGGCCCAATGCTTATCAGGGCCACTCACCTCACTGTGAGTGTTATGCCTGATGCAATTCACACAAATTGTAGGAGTCCTCAGTCCATCGAAGACTACGCCGAGCTTCGAGTCTTCAGTGCATTGAAGACTATACTAGGGTCTCAAGCCTTCAGTCCATCGAAGACTACCCTGGGATCATTCCCACATGGTCAAGTTCGTTTGACCAATCTTGGAATGTCTACCCAATATCCTCCTATAGATCTAGTAGCATCTTGAATCTTCAGTCCATCGAAGATTACATCTGGGTCTATTCCCACATGATCAAGTCTGTTTGATCAATCTTGGAATATCAATATGATGCTGCAATCAACACTCCCCCAACGAATGTTACGAGAAAAATCTATCTATGGCAAGGGGTAAACCACAACAGACGGAATGACACATAGAAACCAAATCTAATACCAAGTATGTTATATAAATGAAATGATAACAAGGAAAGGCTAAGAGCCTACCTCATCTGGATATTCGAAGAAGATCGCCATTGAGCACACAACCCAAAGCTTTATACATGCAACTTGTCCTTAACCAAGATACACAAGCATATGGTGATAATATATAATGTTAGCATATAGATTAACATAATCCATTAACATACATGACAAATACTCCCATGGAATAATAATTCAAATATTTGCAAGATATCAATTGGACGAGAAAATAGTATTTTTATTAAAATAATCAGCATAAGTACATAGGTGACAAACTTTTGTAACGACACATATCAGAACCGAGAAACTAAGTCCCTCAAGCTGGGCCTCCACCACTTCAATCATGCACCAAATGGAAGCTCATATATAGGAGTCAATGAGGTTCTTCATCACAAATATGGAAGAGCTTGGGGGGATGAAAAAAGAGTTCAGACTTTCAAGGACAAAGTGATGCAGACTCAATATGAAGTGAAATTTCTCTAGAGTGTCTTTGCTCTCAAAGTTGAATTGTTGAAACCCTCAAGGCTTGGATATGGCTCAATTTATAGCTTTCAGATGGAACTGAAGGGTCGAGTCAGAGCTTTTCCAATACATGGAAGTTCAAGGATCATGAATCTCGTGACATGGCATGAAAACCCGACATAATTTTTAATTTTGAGCACCAAACCCAATGTATGCGGGTTGTAGTGGAGCAACCTGCATATACGCTTGTTGTATAACTGATAGGGCGCATATATGTGAAAAAATATGTTTTTTTGGCTCTGGAATACACAAAAAGGGAACTTCAAGTCTGCATAGGGAAATGGAAGGCCATCCAAGCAAGTTGCATGGAGTGAGGCAAAATTTGTTGTAGCAAGGAAACATTTGCATTCCTGCCAAGCTTGTCCCAAATAGAGGCTTAGTAAAAATGTCAGCTACCTGCTCATATGTGGATATGTGATGGAGCCTCACTACTCCTTCCTGCACCATGTCTCTGATGAAGTCCTTCAAGATCCCTCGAAAGCCACCTTGCTTCATAACTTGCGTCACTAGTTGCAATATACAATTGAGTGCTACAAATATCTGCTTCCCTACTTGTCTGGAAATCCTGTTTGATCCCAAGCCAAAAATTGTATATCCCGACAGTTGTACTTCATCATTAGACACCAATCATATCTATCTGTATCAAAACATAGGTACCTGCATGCTGTGTTGTAACCCAATAATACGGTCATGGCTCAACCATATACTGGCACAAGGTGCTCTTTGCAAGGCAAATGTCTATCCCGTCACACAAATTCCTCAGATGTTTCGTCATAGGTGTGGACATGGACTTCATGTCCATCATGCTAAACCTCTTTGTTGATGATAAAAATCGCAACGAGGAATTTTGCCCGCAAAATATTGCTAAAGCCTATTATTTAAACTATACTAATAAGATATAATACTAGTAGGTGGGACCCCCTTGTAGACTGGAGGCTCGAAGATAGTCATATCACACATTTTATGATGTTGTTTCGATGTTGCTTATAGGGTCTTATATGGCTGATGATGCAGTCTTGGTTTCGTTTTGACATAATGACAGGTGGATGATGCATTTTTTGGGATGTTCTGTTATTCAAAGCTTTAATTTTATGTTATGATTGGCATATATTTACAGTGCTATGTTCGATCATGTCACCGTGATTTATTACCTGGCTACACCTGCACAATACATATGTTAGTAACAACATAAAACAAAATCAATGGGAAAGAGACTTACAAAAAAATCCAAAAGAAAGGGCTTATACTATGCTATGTTAGAAGTTATGTGCAATTAAAATAAAAACAAGTTAGTATTAATCCTAGCTACAAATGGTTAGTGGCTATGCGATTTGCAATTGAGTTATATTGGGTGCATTTGATATATGGTATGGTATGGAAGTTGACAATGGTTAATATGAATTTTTGGGTGGCGCATTTGGCAAGCAATGTGGTCGCAGATTTCAATGGTTTGGAATTAATGACATGGTTAATGTATTAGTGATGGTTGGTTGTCGTGTGATTCAAAATTGAATAAAGAAGAAGATAGAAGCGACGTGTAGTAAATGCATGACACTCCATACTTCCCCCATCGGGTCGTCACCCTAATATGGTTATTGTTGCATTTCGTTTGCTGGTGGTTAAGCTCTGAGATCCAATCCTGGGAAGGAAGTGCTCGACCAACTCGACCCTTTTAAAGCTATTGGTTACATGTATGGTTCTTTTCACCCATCCATGAATTTCGCTCTGTGTATGAACGAACGATGGCTCAGTAATGATTTGGTTTGTGTTTTTCCTGAGATTTTCAACTGTGTAAGTGCGTGGTTTTTCTCTCTGGAATGACTATGTGGTTGTTCGACTTGCAAGTAAAGGAATTGGTTGGTTGAGTTGTGCATTCGCTGGTTGTTCTGTGTGGTGAAAGTCGTGATGGCTCTCTGTAGTTTTTAAGTGGATATGGGTATTATCGCTTTGTGTTTTGTTGGAGGGTTTCACTCTGTTTATCCTTGCTGGTCGCTTCCTCACAGTTATGAGGGTAACCAAGACCAGTCTTATTCAGGATGCTATGTGTTACTGTGTATGTTTTTCAGAGTGCCTTTTGGTCACTATGTATTTCCCAGAGTCATGGTCGTGGGCTTATTTTTTGGCATCAACATGTCTCAGAAGTCGGTTATAGGGTGGCCATTATGCCAAGATATATGGTTGTTCGGTGATATAAGTTATGCCTTGGGCCAACATTCCCACTGGCATTGTTATCCATTGATTCGGTCCTTGAGAGATGCACAGGGTATACCTCTGTGTGCTCCAGGGTACTTGTCACTGTCCAGTGGACATCCACTTCTCCTCTACATCGTTTTCCTACACTAGCCGTCATTGAATTATTGTGCCATTGCACAGACCAAGATGTTATAAGGAACCCTGTGGTTCTATCGTGCTTGTATCGAAGGGTCTCTACCTATTGGTTGATATTTTTTGAGGACCTCCAGTCCCTCTGTGCTATTGATGACCAAGCAAACTCTTGATTGCTTCTTTGTATTCGTCTTTACAGAGCTCGATTTCAATCATCCCAAACTGTTCTTACTCTTGACGGGCATCTTGTGATTATCATAGATTGTTGAGTGGTCATGAAAGTTGTGTTGAGTATCATCTCATATTTGTTTGATTGAGTTGATTGGAAAGTTGTGATCAGGGATGAGAAATGATATACAGTCAAGGGGCTGCCTCTTTTTCGTTATGACAGTTGCGTCGAAAACCTAGCTCGTTTTTATTTGATTAAATTGGTTGATTGGGAATCAATGATAATGTACAGTCAGAGGGATGCCTCTTTTTTGTTATGATTTGGATCATTGTGTTCTTACATCATGGTGTCAATTGCAAGTTGGTGACTATTGTGTGTTTCACTAGTCCCGATCGAGATCATGGCAAATTGTGGAAATTATTGATTGTGATTTCGTTGTTTCACTGTGTGTCTATTATGGAGGCATCGCACATGTTTTATTTAATTGCATCATCAGTGATGAAGATGGGGTTTTGTATTATGGTTTCATTGCAAGTTTTATTGGTCAACATAATGAAAAGGGCATGAATTCGGGCAAGTATTAAAATTCCGTTCAATTTGGAAAAAGGACCTATGTATATGTTTTATTTGGTCTATTGCAAATTATGAACAATGTTTGATATGTTATAGTGATATATGATGGATAGAGAAATGTGGCTGTGCATTTCTTTTGATTTTGTTTTAAATGAAGGGGAAGGAAATGAAAGAGCCCAAGTGTGTCTTAACAGGGATGTTGAAAGTCATAGTGATTATGAGTATGATTACAGACTGTGTTAATTGAGAAGTTTGAAGAAATTGAATGTGGGATGGTGAACAATTTTGACACACAATAATTGTTTAATTGGTATTGATATCTTTTGTATTGAATACAAAGTTGTTTTTATGGATCACTTGATTTGTTTTATGAACAATATTCGTTTTTTCCCTACCATTCTCTCACTTTTTCACACATTACAAGTCCCCTCGCCTTCCCATATTCACTATCCACTCCCTGTTCTTAAAATCAAATTATAGTTAAAATAAACTTTGTATTATAAAAGTTAAAGGATGGCACAGGGATGGATTACAGTGATATATTCTTTTGATTTACGATACAATTGATTGCTTGATGATTTGTTGAGCAGTAATCATGATCTACCCCCTTTCATTTTAACACTTTTCGCTCAATACAATCCCTCACATATCCCATAACCCTTATTCAGCCCCTGCTCACTGACAAGTATTAAATGATTTGTATGGATTGGATTGCATGAGTCTGAGGTATTGTTGAGCCAAACTTTGTTTCATATTTTAAGAGATGTCATGTATGGTTTGTAAAGAAACTAGTTGCTAATCAATAATGCATACAAGAACGAGCTTTTTCAGCAGAGGTAGCCATGGCCGGGGTAACAGAGGAAGAGGAAATTGGAACAGGGGCCCTAGAAGGCCAAGGTTTTCTATACATTTTGATGTAGACTCGCAAGAGTTGAGCCAGCTATTTCAAGTTGAATTTTTTAACTGGATTGGACAAGGAGTAATCCAACCTAGGCAAGAAAGGCCTCCCTTCCAAGCCCCACATGTCCCTGGTATCCCAGTGCCCCTCATGTCTCATTGTAACTTGAAGTCCCTGAAAACGACGGATGGCAAGATATTGTCCATCCGACAGTCTCCCAACATCGTGGTTGGCCTAACTTGCCTCTACCTGCTCCTTCACCTGTTAATCAAATTGTCCAAGCTGCCCCTGCCCACTCACCAATACAGTCTTCCCATGCAAGCAAAAGGTTAAAAACTGAGGCCCACCATGCTCCTGATAAAGGAAAAATCGTTGCTTCCCCATCCCCCCCCTTAAATGACTCTGCCAAATCCGTGTCATCTCACATGCATTTGAGAGATGATTGCTCTCATGTTATCAGTGAGATTAGGCCTAAAGGCTCCACACAACCTAAGACAAATTCAGAGAAATCAAAGGGTGACAACAACAACAAGGGGAAGATTGCCTCCCAGAGTGGCAAATATGGGTTTTAAGTGTTTTTATTTATTGATTGTTGAGAACAATTGACTTCTGAAGTTTTGAACAACATACTATTTTTTGGATATATGGATAATATATTTTTGGATATAATTTCAATTATCATTGATATAAATTGTCAAATTATGAGAGTGATGATGGGATCCACAAGGAGAGATGTGTTTGATTGATTAACTAATTGTGTTATGCTTGTTAAAGAACTAAAGGGAGTCATAAGGGGTCCCACCCACTAGTTATTATTTATTAAAAACCCTTATTGTGATTTTATTACTTTTCCCCCTTAACTACAAAGTTGGTTGAGTTTTAGTTAACTTAACTAAAGAGGTAGTTTAACTACTTCAACTAATTCTAATTGCTTAAAGGAAAAAGGAAAAAGAGGAACAAGAGAAGAATAGAAGGAGAAAGCATACTAAGGTCCGCTCTTGAGTTTTATTGAGATAATTCAGTTTTCATTCATTCTTTAATTCATTGAAAGCCTAATTCTCTTTTATGATAGCAAGGTCTTATTGTAGACAACAAGATTCAGAGCTGAATTACATCATTCATAAACTTGTTTTTCAGAGGTGTTGATCTATCTTTGATAGTCTGTGTAGACTTGTCTATTTGTGAATTAAATTTCATGTCTGATAAAGGCTATTGTGTATAGTCAAGTGGGCAACGATCTGTGGCAAGATGATCCATCTTTTAAAGTTTAGTTTTTTACTTTCTGTCAGAAGTCCTTTTGTATGGGTTTCATCGAAGACATCTAAGTTTGACTTTGGTCCAAACCTCCTCGGGGAATTTTGTAAAGAGAATGAGTTTTTGATAAATTGGAATGGAATAAACGATTTCTTTATGTCTCATCCGTGTTGATTATTGACTTGGTATTTTTACTTCCGTGTCTACATTTATTTCTGCACCTGTTATATTCAGAAAATTACATAAATATTGAATTTTTTAGCAAACTTTTATTTATAAAAAAATCAGCCTAAACACTTGTAACCGATACTTGTGGATTATGAAACAATTTTTGATGGCTATAAACACAGGGTGATATTCTCGTCTATCTTGTTTTAGCCAAGTAAGATATGAAAATGCTCGAGTAAGATCATTTCATATATTTTCCTCAACATTTATTTGGCGACCATACTGGGGAGATCTTCAATATCTCTCTGGTTGATTTTTATGCTTGATTATCATCGAATACATCTATTTTTCTGATATTGATTCTTAACTGTTTTATTTCTTAATGATTGTACCTGTTGCAAGGCAACCCAATATTTAACCCGGTCTTCAAGATCAGAGCAACATTGCTTTAAATTTGTTTAACACCATTTTAGACTCTGCTAATACTCGGGCTGAGCTTAATCGTTCATGGGCATCAATTGAACAAGACATAAGTGTCCAAGAATGTTGGGAATCTAGACGTAGACAACCTGGAAATCATCCATAACCTTCTTTTTCCTTCAAGCTTTGACATTCTTTTCATGTCCTTATGCCCTTGTGTTTCTAGGAGAAGAAGAGGCTTATCACCTGAAATTAATCCTATTGCTGAAATAGGAAGACGAAACGTTGTGTTGTCAACCCAACAAAGTGCTCTAAGGAGAACCTTGTCTTATTCATCCAATTTGTCTTTCTCTCCCTTACCTATCATCCACAAGATGACATCTAGTGGTGGCTCTGGTGGCATTGGAAGTGCTTCCTCCTCTCAGTCTTCAACGTCGTCAGTGATTGGTAGCTTATATAGTCACCAAGTCCCTGTCCAATCTACCACAAACCCCACCAAAGTCATTAAAAAGTATGGGCTTTTTCAATTTGAAGAAGATGTTACAACCACATCGTGGCATGTTTCCTCTCCTCTTAACCTAGCACCTGCTACTCGTCCACTTCCTAAATTCAAAGAACATGTTCCTAGGTTTTCAGGGAATAACACTGTCACTACAAATGAACACCTGATGGAATTTTCTAATGCCTTTCACAACATAGGAGCCAATGACAATGATACTTGCATGCGCTTATTTGTCAATTCCCTAGAAGGAAAGGTTGTGGCCGATTTCTTTGATCTTCCTCCTAAGATTCTGTTTACTTGGGAGGAGTTAGTCTATTGGTTCAAATCCACCTATGGGAAATCTAAAAGCCCATTTGAGCAATTACGGGAGTACAATAACATCGCTTATAAGGATGGTGAGACCATCAAGTCCTTCAACTTGCATTTCACCAAGTTATACAATCAAATCCTTGAACTCATTCGACCTCAGTACCAAGCCTCTTTCACGCATTATTATAATGCATTACCTTACCCCTACTGTCATAGGCTTGAGGAAAAAGCCATTGATAACCTCGGTTTTTCTCTGCATACTTGTTTAGAGTATGAAGAACAGCTTGAAAGAACATGTCTTCCTTAGGGAGAATCAGTTAAACAGACAGACATGTCCGCCCTCTTACAGTTTGTACAAGACATGAATAATCATATGATAGCGTATGAGCGAAAGGGAAATGTCTCCCCTCTTACCCCTAGAGCTTCATCCTCTTCTGCACCCCCCTTTAGAAATCCGAATGAAAATAATTTTCAGCCTAAATCTATCATGACTTGTAGTTGGTGTAACTTTTGTGAGGAACACCACGAGGAAACCACATGTGAGGTAAAGAAGAGTGCCAGAAATAAGATCATTGGTAAAATACCAGAAACTACTATTGATGTCCTAGATTTTGTAGAGCCAGAAGATGTCATGATAATCAATACTAGGAACAAATCCTATGCTCCCAAAGGAAAATATGATCCTCCCCGCAATTCTTCTAGCCTGAGCTCATCCTCACCAACTACTACTGTTCAGGTTCCTAAGGTTCCCGACAGTCAAGGAACTACCTCCCCTCTCCCCTCTTCCAAATACAATATTCTAAATCAGTTGGCCAACATCAAAGCATATGCAACCCTTCTGGACATGGTTGTCGTCCCTGACAACAGAGGCATCTAAAACAATTCATTGAAGGAAAATCTTTCGTTGTAGCCAACCTATCTGAAGAGGTAAATGAAGAGGATTTGTTTATAAATAAGGGAGGTGTACATAACATTAGATACCCTATAAAAAATCCCCCTTTTTATATTTCTGTAAAGATTATGGATAAGATCGTCCATTGTTGCCTCATTAACGGCGGTTCAGGCCTAAGTGTAATGTCGAATATTATTATGGAAGAGATAGGCTTGTCTTGTACAAATGAAAACACCAGAAGCATACTCTCTTATAATAGTCTACAACAAATGACCATAGATGAAATCAAAGATGTGACCTTGGTTTTGTGCGCACACCCTGAAATAATGACAACCCTTAATATTCAGGTAATTGATATGCCAGTAAGCAATTACTCAATCATCTTAGGAAGATTGACAAGCTTTGACAGGTGGATACCTCTCACTCGACGAGACACACTTATCCGTTCCTCAGAATGGTAAAAACATCATAGTCCTTAGAGAGGGAAGGATTTCACCTTATATAGAAAGTGTTCCACAACCTAATGTGAATTATGTCGAAGAGGACCTAAGGGTGTATTCCATATTTTCCGAGGAGGATAACATTCCCTTGGAACAAATCGACTTAGATGACGGTATGTGGCACATGCACTTTGATAGTTCATGCTCTAATGAAGGAAACAAAGCTGACATTATCTTGTACTCTTTGGTGGGGAAAATTGATAACTTTTCTTATAGGTTGGAGTTTGCTTGCACAAACAATGTCACTGAATTCAAAGATTTATTATTAGGCAATGAAAATGCCTATAATCTAGGTTGTGGTCACCTTACAGTTTTTGGGGATTCCAAGTTTGTTGTAAACCTTGTACGTAAGATATACTCTCCTAGCAACAAGTTGATGAAACGATACACCTAAACTATTTGGGCACTTATCTCGAACCTATTATCTTTCAACACTACTCATATTAAGAGGGAATTGAACTCAACGATTGATCGATTAGTTGTTTTTGCAGCCTCTCCTAATTGACAACTTCTGCCACACATACCTAATTATACTTTTCAATCTCTATATCGTCCACATATCCCTGACAATATAGAATCATAGCAGGTCTTCCCTAGCGATGAGAGCATCCATGCTTTCATTCAAAATGAACCTTATAAGTCTAAGAAAATTATATCCATGGAAGATAACAAGATTCCTAAGGGCTTGACTCCTCTAGAGAGTGTTGAAATATTGTAACTGCAAAGAGTATTCTAATTATTATTGATGTATTATTCATTAGATCAATTCCCTTTTGTGGATTGATCATGTCGAGTATTGTAAATGACCAAATCCCCTTTTGCGGATTGGTCAAACCCTAATTGTAATAGGCTAAATGGAAAGTCAACCCTAGAATATATTAAAGTCGTTATAACCACCCAGAATGAGAAGTCGGCCCAACCAAAATATATTAAAGTGGTTATAACCACCCAGAATAAGAAATCGGCCCTGCCAATGAAAAGACACCTCCATCCACATGTGCCAGATTGTATAAATAAAGAGGCTAGCGCCTCATTTGGACACACACTCACTTGTTCATTAGAGCACAAGTTCGGAGCTGCAATTGGAGAAGAAAGAAGAGAGAGAGAGACACATTCTTGGGAAAGGACTTTCTGTATTTGTTT